>QRBJ01000078.1:0-80277 GCA_003709865.1 Chaetothyriales sp. CBS 132003
TGACTCTACAGTCAAGATCTGGGATCCAAGCAGTGGTGCCTGCCTGCAGACACTTGAGGGCCATAGTGACTGGGTTAGGTCAGTAGCCTTTTCACATGACTCAAGATGGCTGGCATCAGCATCAGATGACTCTACAGTCAAGATCTGGGATCCAAGCAGTGGTGCCTGCCTGCAGACACTTGAAACTGGCACAATACTTTACAACATATCATTTGATGACAATGGCTCATATCTTTATACTAATTCTAGCACCATTATTATCAGTGCTTCATCACCTTCAAACACAATATCAAAGATAACAGAACCAGAGCCACAATATAAAGGTGGAGGATTAGGTTTTGATGAAGCTTGGATAACATATGATTCAGAGAAGGTTATTTGGCTCCCTTCTGAATATCGGCCTTCATGCTCAGCCATATCAGGAGAGATGGTAGGCACTGGCACTGGTTCTGGGCAGGTATGGATTTACAGCTGCAAGTAATAATAAGATAGATATTAAAATTTTGAAATATTTCTTCCTTAGGGTCTGGGGTTGGGCCTCAATATATAGCTGGAGAACTGATGGTAGTGAAAGTTCAAGAATCCCCTCTGTCACAGGTAGCTTAGTAATGGAGACTGTAAGATCTGCTCCTAACAGGTGGAAATTGAGGTCAGCAGACAGAGATGATTCTGATACTCAAGTATCATGCTGATGCATCATAATTTCTATGATTCTGGAAGCTTCCATGGACCCTGCATAGGACTTGGAGCCATGTGTCCGGACACAAGTGTACAAAACAGTGGTACAGGGAGAGAGATACCTCTGTGGATCACACTCTGCCAGTTGTACAAATGTCTGGTTTCGCACATCACTGTACTTTATGTAGATACTCCAAAAACAGGGGCACGGAATAAAATGCGGGAAGATTCGATCTTGACCTGACCTGCTTGAGTGGATCTGAATCTTTCATTTTTTGTTCTCTCTCTCTCTCCCCTTACCCTTTGACTACCTAGCCAACAACAAGTGTACTCACTTTGATTCCCTTGGCCCATATTTCTCTTTTCTCGTCTCCTGAATAACACAACAAGGCGAGGGAGGCTTAGGTAGGTCAGCGTCGGCGTGGTTCTTTCTTCTTCTGGTCATTTGTCCTCCCGCTCTCATAAAGGCGCTTATGCTCTTATGAAACTGCCGCACTTCGCGTACAACATTAGGCCGTGTTAATTCCACCAATGCAGCATCTATTTCAGTTTTTGGCACATGTTGCCGTCGTTTTTTGCACGCTTTCATCCAGCCGTTTTGGTCAAATCTAGAACCTTTTTGTCTTCTCGATGCCTCAATACACGAAAGGGGCTGTATATGCATGTAATCAATCCATCTATCCCTAGATCTGCTTGGCTTGGGCAGAATATGGATACCTTTTATGGGTGTCCAACACAAAACGAAACAGTTGAAAATGACCCTTTCTCCCGCTTAACTGCCCAAATATCTCTTCCAGCCATCACGCCAGACACTCCGCTGGCCTTCATCAACAATACCAGGCCGTTCACCGATCCTGAATCGCTCCCAGCGGCCATCACGGCCGGTGCCGATGCAGACAAGCGTGCTGTTGTCGATCCAGCCGAGAATGCCCTTTTGCGCGCGATTTGGCAGCGAGCCCAGCGCGGGCAGGTAGGACAATGAGCTGCCCGGGGTCGGCTCGTCGCCCATTTCGAAGTGGGCGCTAGCAAAGGAGTAGATGTCGCTGAAGACGCGGGGCAGAAGGGGGATCTTGGACAAAAAGCCCCACTTTTGATTCGATGTCGCCTCCTCGCCGGTGGGCGTGGTGGTGTGGTGGGGGGACTGGCTTCGGCGGCCGAGGTCAGCCGGGGCCGTTTGCTGCGGCGGTAGATCGAAGACGTGCAGGGTCGACTTGTCTGATGTTACCGCGAGCATGGTGGAGTCGGGCGAGATGGCGATGCTGAAGATGAAGGCCGGGTCGACGCCACGCCTCAGTTCGGCAATCTTGGTGCAGTTCAAAGTGCTGAACACGCGGATCAGCGTGCCGGTCTCTGATGCGGTCGCCAGGTAGCGGCCGTCTCGACTCAGCTCGATGCTGCGGAGCGAAGACGCGTGGGCGGGGATGATGGAAACATTGCCGGACTCAAGTTCGACGAGCTGGGCTTTGCCTGGTGAGCGGCCGGGGAAGGCGACGAGAGAGGTGCCCAGGCAGCACAGGCCCAGAGGATTGTCGGCCGTCTCAAAGACGGCTGTCTTCTCCGGCGGCTGCGAGAATTTGTACAGGTGAGTGCTGTTCTGGAGCGCCACCACGATGCGAGACTTGGTCATGCGCACGCGGAGCACGGCGGTCATGAGGGGGAGGCTGAGCGCAGCTTTCTGCTTGGCGTCGTCCCAGATAATGACCTGCACGCAGAATTGGTGAGTGCGATCGAGGAGCGGCGGCGGTGGTGGCAGCGGTATACATTTGTTTGCGCCCACTTTGGGTTCTTCCCGCCCCCGACGAGCGCCAAATAGTTGTATCGCTGCAGCATCTCGGCGCTTCCTATGCCTGCATTGAAGTCTGCTCTTGCATCAGACACACGCCACTGGGCCACGGCACAAACGTACCTCGGGACACTTTGAGCTCGCAAGGATCGGTGTTGAAGACTAGGCACGCACGTTAGCACGGGCGCCGACGGCGACGCCTGGGAGCAGTCTGCCACCGACCACAGAAGCCCGAGTCGAGCCCGACAGCAAAGCAGCTGGCATCGTTGTTGAAGGACGCCGACAGAGCAATGGGCCCCGCCGATTCATCAATCACAGGTCGAGTATTCATGCTTTGTGGTTGCGCGGCCGTGGGTCGCCGGCATAGTAGAAGAGCGACCGACAATAAGCCGCCGACAACAAGAAGCCGACAACAAGCAGCCGACAACAAGCAGCCGACAACAAGCAGCCGACAACAAACAGCCAAAAACAGCCGACGACAAAAACAACACGCGACAACAAACAACAAACAAAAAGCTACAGTAACGATGATGCGGCAGGCAGCAGTCAAGCAAGAATATCAGTCACATCTGTTTGCGTGACTGGTTCCAGGCTGCTGCTGGTGAGATGTTGTTTACTACTACAGTACAAGTACAGTCCACCGCCCCATGACGAGGTGGATGTCATATGCGAGGATTCGGTAAGGCTGACGCATAGCAGGGAATGCCCCTCTGCTTACGATTACGCTGTTCGATAGCTCTCGGGGGAGCGGGTCCGCAGACGCCGGGCACCTACTGGGCGACTCCTGCAGCCGAGACCGCCGCCGATCCCCACCCCGGCACGATTGTGTGGCCTTACACACCAAGACAAATTTGTTAGATCGTCCATAGCACATATCTACACACGCGATCAGCTGATGATGCCATGTGAGGGTTTGCATTCCCTTCATCGTGATATCGATATCTTGGATTGACAGCC
Source organism: Chaetothyriales sp. CBS 132003 (assembly GCA_003709865.1). NCBI lineage: Eukaryota > Fungi > Ascomycota > Eurotiomycetes > Chaetothyriales > Chaetothyriales sp. CBS 132003. The sequence continues at coordinate 3,419 of QRBJ01000078.1, forward strand.
TCAATCTGGCTTTTGGCTTTTAGCTTTAGGCGTCGTTTGTTGGTGGTGGTGGTGTTGTTGTTGTTGCTATTGTTGCTGCTGCTGCTGCTGTTGTTCTTGTTGTTGCTGACCCCTCCCTCACACTAGCAGCGTATCCGCAGTCAGGCCCCTCCGAGATTAGTTATGAACGTGACACGGTGACAACGTCTTTACTTGCTGGCGGGCGTCGATCACAGACCCCAGCCGCACAAGTGGCCAGGCCAGGTGGCGCGTAAAACAACGAGACTCGGCTGTCCATGTCCACCACTGTCACGCGCTCAGGTAGTATGCAGACAACTGTGGCCCCGGGTGCCTTCCCGGCCGATGACGCTTCAGACCAAGATGGCGTTGTCGTCGAGGCACCGGCGCCACTGTCGCTGTCGGCTGCTGTTCGCGCTCGCCGAGATGAGTTTACCCGCAAGAAGACCATCAAGGTCAAAGTGGGGTCGTGGAATGTGGCAGCCATAGGAGGCACTGAGAAGGATTTGGGACGCTGGTTTGTCAAGGAACGAGGCGTCAATGCCTTGCCTCAGGTGAGCTCTCCCGTTCAGCCTCAAGAAGGCACAGCCGAACCGGCCGACACGCGGGAGGAAGGTCTTGGGCACGAGCAAGCGGCCATCGATGGCGGAAATGCTGCTGCAGCCAGTCTACGCGACAGCGACATTGATCTCTACGTTCTCGGTCTTCAAGAAGTTGTCGATATTTCTAGCGTGACAGAGGCCATGAAGACGTACACAGACCCTAATCCAGCCCAGAAGTGGAAGACAGAGCTGGAGCAAGCCCTGCCAGAGGGGTATAAAAGAGTTGCCGAGCAGCAATTGCTGGGTCTGCTCATCCTCATCTTTGCCTCTCCCGACCTGGTGCCTTCAATCAGCAATGTCAGCTGCACGAGCGTGGGGACGGGCTTGATGGGCTACCTGGGGAATAAAGGCGCGGTGTCCGTGCGGCTGCTCCTCTCGGACACGACCAGAGCATGCTTCGTCAATTGCCACCTCGCAGCAGGGTCTGACAAAGCGGCCATGGAGAGGCGAGTTTGGGATGCTGCACAGGTTGTCGCTCGCACCCGATTTTTCCCCGTCAGCATCGACGGCGACGAGGATGGAGCAGAGGAAAGGATTGGCGACGAGGACGTGGCTTTCTGGTTCGGCGACCTCAACTACCGTCTCGACGACATACCTGGCGAAGACGTCCGTCGGCTGCTCCTTCTCCATACTCGGAATGAGTACGATGTGCTCAACAACTCTCGCCGCCGCGTCGACACGTCGCAAGGGTATGTTGATGCTGATGCGTCAACCGACGACGGTACACCGTCAACTCCACAAGACCATCGGGCGGAGGAAGTGGCCAGCAGGGGGGAGCGTGAGGCCGATGCTTGGCAGGATCCAAAGTCGGACCCGGCCTCGCTGATCACGACTATTGAATCCCTGCTCGCACACGACCAACTCAGATCGCAGCAGCGACAGCGAAAAAGCCTTCACGACGGCTGGCGAGAAGGCGAGATTGGCTTCCTGCCCACGTACAAATACGACGTGGGCAGTGTGGGCATGTTCGACTCTGGTGAAAAGAGGCGCGGTCCGAGCTGGTGTGACCGCATTCTGTTCAGAACAAAGCAGGATCGTCTGAAATATGAAGAGCAGGCTAAGCAGGAGGCTGAAGTGCGGAGAAGAGACGAAGAAATGAAGAGGAAAGGACTCGATCAAGCTGCCGAAGAGCAGAATGTCCTTTTCGATTATGACCCGGACGAGGACGGCTTGGCGTACGGCGAAGATGCCGTCTCGGCAGAAGGGGATCGGCGGGATAGAGACGATGGCGAAGTTGTGCAAACACAGGACTATCATCATCAAGACGAACTCGAAATAGACGGCTACACTTCACATCAACATGTCTTGTCGTCGGATCATAAGCCGGTAGACGCTGTTTTCACCCTGACATATGATGCCGTGGTGCCGGAGCTCAAGGCCAAGATACAGCAGGAGGTTGTGCGAGACTTGGACAAGGCTGAGAATGAAAATCGGCCGTCCATCACGCTGGTGATCGACCATCATCATGACGGCCAGAAGTCGTGCGGAGAAGCCGACTTGGACGGCGTGCACTTTGGCTCGATTGCGTATGATGTTGGCGTGCATCGATCAGTTACCATTGCCAATACGGGCCAAATTGAAGCAACAGCACGGTTTGTTGGGAAGGAGGACGAGGGGCCGATTGGACCTCAGTGGCTGGACGTATCATTGGCCGGCCGGTCGGAAGCAAGGTTGGAGCCGGGCGACAGCAAGATCATCGACCTGACGGCTCGGGTGTCGGATGGCGACCTCGTTCGGAGGCTTAACAGCTTCGCAGTCCAACTCGACGACGTTTTGATCTTGCGCGTTGACCGAGGCCGAGACCACTTCCTGCCGGTCAAAGCGAACTGGCTTCCCACATGTTTCTGCCGCTCTCTCGATGAGCTTGTTGTTGCACCCGAGTCTGGCGTGCGATCCATCTCCAGATCACTGGGCAAGCACGACGGCCAAGACGGAGCGCCTGGCATCAAGAGTGGGCCTACGCGCCACTCTGCACCCAGAGAACTGTTTGCGTTTACAGAATCAATTCCACCGCTTGCCGAACGATCGATAGCTGACTGGGACATGCTCCACCCTAGGCAGCCTCCGCCATGGAGCCAGAATGAGGGGGAGAACGTGTGGCCGTTTGATGCCTCCACGTGGACATTCCACGGAGGCGAAGAGCGCGACATGTACCTGGCCAAGGTGCGTGAATGCCTCGACACCTCGCAGCCACTGGATAGGGCAGTTGGGCCGGATGAGCCGGATGTGGTCCAGCTGGAAGTGCTCTGCGAGACGCTCGTATCCTTCCTGGGCTCGCTGCACGATGGCATCATCACGGCGTCAATGTGGTCAGCCATCGAATCTTCACTCATTCAGCTGAACAGGGATAGGGACAATGGCAAGTGGGCCTCGGTGGGGGCAGACGAAGTGCAGGCTCTGGCCATGGAAGCTCTGTCTTCAGCGCCGGCGCATAGCGTCTCGATGACATTTTTGACGTTTATGCTGGCGAATCTCATCAAGCAGCTAGCGCCTGCGCTACAGGAGGAGGAGGAGCGGCAGCAGCTCAAGTCTCTCGCGTCTGCGTCAACCACCGCTGCCCCAAGGCGATCTCGGGCATCTTCAGTCCGCAGCGAAACAGAATCGGAAGGAGCGTCATCGGTGAGCCCGACGCTTGGTGTCGATTTGCCGGGGTCGAAGAAAGGATTGTTCGCCAACCTAGCCATTCGCAGGAAACGAGCCGACACGGCGTCCAGCCAGTCGGACACAACGGCCGACGGCGGTGGTAGGGGCAGTATTGGAGGGGACAAACGACAACAACTGATCAGGAGCTACGCCGCGGTCTTCGCGCCACTCATCATCCGCGCCAGCACGGACGAGACAGCCAAGGGAAAGGAGAAGAAAGCACTGTGGGCACGCAAACAGCGGGTCATGGAGGCATTTCTCGAGGTCGCTCAGCTTTGACTTCTGCAGTACAGGTAAGGATTGTGATTGCTTCTAGAATAATGGCCAGCGACGAAGTGCTATTCTATGACACCAGCCTTTGGGCCAGCCAGAGGACCAAAGTGCTGGATTACGAACTAGTGTAATGTTAAATATCAGACATTCATCCTTGTACTTGAGCAGGAACCCGAGACAGCTTGGCACGGCTGAATTGGCATGGCCCTGAATATTAGAAAGAGTGTGGGATAGAAAGAGAGAATGAGGAAGAGTGGAAAAGTCTAAGTGGCATTATTTCACCTTTGGCCGCCGTGGTGTGCGCACGGGCGTCCAGATATTGCTACTACTGCTACTGTCAGGACCATTCTTGTCGTGCTCACGCTTGACCGCTGTGCCAGCCGGTGTCTTGGCAAGATTTTCGAGCAGTTTCCTCGCTGCCGGTGTCATATTGCCGCCCGGCGTTGCTGCAGCTGATTCCGACCACGGCATTCGACCGGGCTGCATCTCGCGCGCGCGCTTCTTCCGGTTGGCCTCGTCGACGAGCTTGTGATGCAGCAGCTCGCGTCGACGGGCCGAAGAGAGCTTGAATGGGTTGGGGGTTTCATCGACGGCGGCTTGGCCGGCGAGGAGGTCGCGGTAGGATGGTTGCGCTCCTGCTGCGGCAGCGGCGGTGGCGGCGGGTTCAGGCACAGGCTCGTCTTCGTCGACAAAGGCGTAGCCGTTGACGCGGGGTGTTTCACCGCCGGGATAGGGCGATATAGTGGAAGTGGCCGCCGAGGCTGGGTTGCGGCGAGCGTTGATGATGTCAGTGTTGAGGCTGGGGCTGCTTGCGTGGCTATGACGATACTGGTCGTCGTCATCGACGTGTCTCAGGGACGGAAAGCGCGTGTTCTCCAGCACGATGGCTTTGGGGCCGGCCTTGCTTTTGCGCTCGCGTTCTTCCTGTAGCGTGGTGAGGCCATCTTGGTCGACCGAGGCCGGGCTGAACATGAGCGTGTTGGCCGGCGATTGGGATCTCCACGTGTCCGGCTGGGCGGGCCGAGAGTCGTCGGCCGAGCGGCTGGTCAGCGGCACGAGCTGGCGGCCGTCGGATTTGGCGGCAGCCTCGTCGTGGGCGCGCTGGGTGAGAAGCTGTTGTTGCTTGGCGCGGTGGAGCAGCAGGCGCTTGGTCGGGATGCGCTGGTCGGCCGTCCACAGGTAGGCGTGTTTGTTGCGGCGCGTGGCGTTTTGCTTGTCGAGCACGTCGTTGAACGAGGCATTGTCTTCCGACGTGTACCGTGACTGGAACTCGGACAGCGACAGGCTGGCGGTGTCGAGGCGCTGCTGCTGCTGCTGCGGCGGCGGCGGCGGCGGCAACGACGACGACGACGACAACGACGACGACAATGACGTCGGCGGATGGAGTGGCACGCCTGACACAGGCGTGTCCTGCTCGTTCTTGATTGGTGTGCCCGTCGCCGTCGATGCACCGGCGTCTGTTTGGCGTCTGTGTGGCGCCGTCGCTGTGGCACTCCTCAGCCTCTGCGCCGCCTCTGCAATCCACGTCGCGTCGTTCGAGTCCAGCGCGGCCAGGTATTCCTGCTGTGCCCGACTCTCTTGCAGGCCCGGGAAGTAGTCGCGGGCGATGATGTCGGACAGAGCGTCGGTGTAGTCGTCTTCATCGAGCACGCTGGCCGGTCTCTTGATTTTCCTGATGGGCGGCGGCGGCGGCAGCATCAGTGCAGCATCGGCGGCAGGCCGTTTGGCCACGGCGGTGGAAGGGGCAGCCATCGAGGCGGTGTCGGCGCTTAATACATGTGTGCAGCGGTGCGTGATAGATAGAGAGCAAGTGAATGAGTGGGTGGGTAGTGCAAGGGAAATGAGTGGGTAATACCAGGTAATTAGGTCAGTAATACCAGGTAAACGAGTAGGTAATCGCAGGTATATTGGTGGGTAATACGGGGAAACCGGGCTGGTAATACGAGGAAAACAAGCTGGTAATACCAGGTAATTGGAAAGGCAATACCAGGTAATAGGTGGGAAGTGCGTGATAGCGGCTGGGTTGTACTGTACCAAGGCCCGACGTATGCCAAGAAATTGGTGTGCAGCTGACTCACGGCTGCTGGTTATGCATAACTCACTGACTCGGGGGCCAGGCATACGGCTCGCTGCTGATTGGCCGGCGCCGCCACCACTCAAATGCCGCCGCCGCCACGTCTGACTATTTGGCTGCTTCTGCACCACAATGTCGGTTGCAGCAGCCGCCGCAGCCGCAGCCACGGCCACGCGAACGGCGCAGTCGGCACGCCATATCGTGCAGCACGGTAGACGGAGCAATGTGTGGCAGAGAGCCGGCCTCGCCACGGCAGCGCCGCCGGTGACGCAAAATGCCGCCGGCGCCCGTGGACCGACGGCGATGGTCTTCCTCAACATGGGCGGCCCCTCCTCCACCAACGAGGTGGGCGACTTCCTCAGCCGGCTGTTCGCCGACGGTGACCTGATCCCGCTGGGCCGCCTGCAGCCCTACCTCGGACCGCTGATCTCCAAGCGACGCACGCCCAAGATCCAGAAACAGTACGCGGCCATTGGCGGCGGCTCGCCCATCCGCAAGTGGTCGGAGTACCAGTGCGAAGAGATGTGCCGCATCCTCGACACCACAAACCCGGAGACGGCGCCGCACAAGCCCTACGTCATGTTCCGGTACGCCAACCCGCTGACCGAAGACGTCTACGCGCGCATGCTGGCAGACGGCTTTGGCAACGGCCGCGGGGGCCGCGCCGTCGCCTTCACCCAATACCCGCAGTACTCGTGCTCGACCACCGGCAGCTCGCTCAACGAGCTGTGGAAGTGGCGCAACAGACTGGAGGGCAAACGGGCAACGGCAACGGCACCAGCACCGGCAACGGCACCGGCACCGGCAACGGCAACGGCAACGGCAACGGCAACGGCAACGGCATCACCACAACACCCCGACGGTGCCATTACCTGGACTGTCATTGACCGCTGGCCCACTCATCCCGGCCTGGTCAATGCGTTTGCCCACAACATCGAGGCCAAACTGGCAGAATACGACGAGGCTGAACGCAAGGACGTGGTCCTGCTCTTCTCCGCCCACAGCCTGCCCATGAGCGTCGTCAACCGCGGCGACCCGTATCCGGCCGAGGTGGCGGCCACCGTCTATGCCGTCATGCACCGGCTCGGCTTCTCCAACCCGTACCGGCTGTGTTGGCAGTCCCAAGTTGGACCATCGGCCTGGCTTGGGCCACAAACCAGCGACACGGTCAAGGAGTACGTTGCGCGCGGCCAGCACAATCTCATCATCGTGCCAATCGCCTTCACCAGTGACCACATCGAGACGCTGTACGAGATCGACCAAGAAGTCATGCACGAGGATGCGCACGGCCATCCCGGCGTCAAGCGCGCCGACAGTCTGAATGGCAGTCCCATCTTCATCAAAGCCCTGGCAGACATCGCTTCCGACCATCTGCGTGGTGGCCAGGCCTGCTCACGGCAAATGGGCCTGCGCTGCCAGGCCTGCCGCAGCGAGAGATGCCTGGAACAGAAGAAGTTCTTTGCCGGCGAGCAGGCTCGTCTCTTGCCTGCCATCCGGTAGAAAGCAACCAGTCTCGTCCAAGAATTGTCTGAGATTATTCTGCATGTTAAGTAAGCACTTGGACTCTTGCCTGCCATCAGTTCTTCGCCGGCGAGCAGTCTTGTCTCTTGCCTGCCATCTGCCATCAGGCAGAAATGGAAGGAGCGACTGCAGCCAGTCTCGTCTCTTGCCTGAAGTGGAAGGAGCGACTACGACCAGCCCCGTCTCTTGCCTGCCATCTGCCGTCAGGTAAAGGAAGGAGCCACTGCGACCAGTCTCGTCTCTTGCCTGCCATGTGCCATCAGGTGGAAAAGGGAGGAGTGACTACGACCAGCCCCATCTCTTGCCTGCCATCTGCCGTCAGGTAAAGGAAGGAGCCACTACGACCAGCCCCGTCTCTTGCCTGCCCTCTGCCACCAGGTGGAAATGGAAGGAGCCACTGCGACCAGTCTCGTCTCCTTCCTGCCCTCTGCCATCAGGTAGAAGGAAGGAGCGACGGCCAGGCAGCCGCCATTTGTCTCGCTAATCTGCTGGCTTGCGCCTATCACATGCCTGCCGTTGTGTCCCCTTCGCACACATGCCAGAACGACGTCAGGGGTGGTCAAGGCGGGGCACCAAAAGCGACATAGATGTAAAAGTAGCCAGCTATTATCGTATCGTATCAGCAACCCTTTCAAGGTTTAGCTCCATCAACACGCAGGTCCGAGTGTTACTGGAGCTGCCTCAACGTATGTACAACATGTGATCCGATCCGGCAAGCCAGGAGCCGGCAAAACTAACGGCCCCGAGGCCTTGATTGGTTCAAATGGGCTTGGTATCGGGAGGACAGGCAGCCGAACACCATTTTATTTCCTCCTTTCTCACATGTCCTAATTCAGTGCTCCTGGCTGCCCTGTAGTATTTGCCTGGTCTCTACCTCACCTCACCTGTACATAACGTGACCCGTCTTCGCCCTCGCTTCGTTCTTTCCTCCAAACCTTGCCAAGACTGCAAGACCAAGCTCTAATTTCCACCAATTGCGAACAGCAACAAGAGCAACAAGCAACAACAGCAACAACAATAACAATAGCAACAACAATAGCAACGACAGCAACAACGACAGCAACGACAGCAGCAACAACAGCAGCAGCAACAACAGTACCACCACCAACAACAACAATAACAACAGCAAAAACAGTACCACCACCAACAACAACAATAACAACAACAACAGCAACAACAGTACCACCATCACCACCAACAACAACAAAAATGGGCTCCATCCTACTCTCCCCCAAAATGCTACTCGCCGTCAGCATCCTAGCTCCAGTCCTATACCAAGCCGACAAGGGCTGGGTCCACAAGCAATACATTTTCTCGCCAGAGAAGCTGCAGACCATTTCACAAACGGCCATCGCCGCCGCCGCCTCCCCCGTATACGACAACATCAACAACAACAACAGCAGCAGCAGCAGCAGTGAACCCTCGCCTTCCAACAGCACCGCCCTGCTCCTCTCCAGCATCCACAGCGCGCTCCGTAGCGAATACGGCGACGCCATCATCCCCAGCCTGAGCAGCGACCAGTGGTTCTTCAACAACGCCGGCGGCGCCATGGGCAACATGATCATCCTGCACGCCTCGCTGACCGAGTACCTCATCTTCTTCGGTACCCCGCTGCAGACCCAGGGCCACTCGGGCGTCCACCTGGCCGACGACTACTTCACCATCCTGCAGGGCGAGCAGCACGCCGCCTACCCCAGCTCGCTCGACCCCATCGTCTACCGCGCCGGCGACCAGAACCACTTGCGCCGCGGCGACGCCATCCACTACGTCATGCCCGACAAGTGCTTCGCCCTCGAGCTCGCCCAGGGCTGGATCCCTGCCATGCTGCCCTTTGGCTTTGCCGATACCTTCACCAGTACCTTTGACTTTGCCAACTTGTGGAAGACCGTTCGCTTGACTGCCACCAGGATGGCCGAGCAGGCCTGGCGTGGGAAGTTCTGAAAAGATAAAAAGTATACTATTATCTTTTTTTCTTTCTTTAAACTTCCTGACGTAGCAAAGTACGACATGTAGGAAAAATTACCTTGCCTGCATGCATTGTATCACCACTACTATCACCTTACATTACCACGAAACAGCCACCTGCAACCAGACACACATCTATCGCACTCATTGTCATTGCAAACTACCTACGCCTAGTCCATGTACATGACCCCCGCCGACAGCTTCATCGCTTGCATCGGCGGCCAAATTGTCACCGGCCATCATATGCACATGTCCTTCCTAACCACACCAAGCCATCTCCGTCCAAAATCAAGATCCCCCAACATGTTTGTTTCCATGCAATTTCGTCACCTGCTTTCCCTTCCCCCTCGCCCCCTGATTAACTACCTCCACTTGCTGCTGTCCTGTCCCCCTGAACTCGACTTACAACCTTGAGCCGTGGATGACCTTGTAGTCAACCACAAGTTCACGGCCACCATCGTTGATGACCAAGGCTCGCACACTGCCACAGCCATCGGCAAATGAACGCTCAATCTTGGAGAAGAGACCTCCGTTGTCAATCACTGGAAGACCCTGCTTGACATCGCCGCTCTCCGTCAGGCACACCAGAAGGCCGTCTTGGCGGATGTCCAGGATTCGGTACTGCTTGAACACCGGGCCCAGCATGCTCTGCACATACACAGACGATTCCGGGTTGCTGTCGAAACTGCTCTCCTCCTGCAGCTTCTTGGTGAAGAGGTCCACACCCAAGAAGCGATACTGCCCAGTAGACGAAGAGAGGCTGATCCGAATCACCTCGCAAGGCCGGCCTTGAAGGATCAGCAAATCTCCAATGCGGATGAAGTGGCATGGAATAGTGACTGTATCCACAGACTCGCGGTTGTAACGGCGAGGGGTCACGAGCCGAACCTGCTCTGTCACACCCTCTCGGACACGTCTTGGTCCAGTCACCTCCACTTCGGCATCTCCGCCTCGCACTTCATCAATACGACGACGCGGACCATCGAATGGGTGAATGATACGGTCGGCTGCCCGCTCCACACCGCGGCGGAAGCTGTGGTATTGACCGTCGTCGTCGTAGTAGCCCATGTCTGCCTTTCTGATGCCCGCGTCGACTTGGATGTCTGCTTCTGGGCGGCGGCGCTCGTACTCTACGTCTACCGTCGGTCTGAGACGGCGGCGATAGTCTTGCTCGGTTACGTCGATCTGATCCTGCACGACCTGCTCGTACTTCTTGCGCTGATCGTAGCTCACGTCAACGTCTGTGCGTCGTCCTGGTCCACCAACTTCGATGTCGACCTGGTTCTCAAACGGAACACCACGTCGGTCTCGGTATCTGATAACCCTGTTAGTCATGGCTACCAGCTGCAGCTCATACACTCCAACTTACCTGTCACGAGTGACCTCTACCTCTGGTCGTTCTTCTCTGCCTACACGACCCTGGTCTTGGTAGATGTTGATGTCTGCACGGCCTTGTCGACGGTCGTCTTGGTAGATGTTGATATCTGCACGGTCTTGTCGACGGTCGTCTTGGATCTTGATATCGTAATCCTGCTGAGAATATCGAGTATCTTCCCGTCCGACGCGACCACCGGCAGCTACTTGAGCGTCTCCCCCTACCCTATAATCGGCAGTCTGGTCCGAAGTCACTTCACTTCGATATGTAGACGGGAAGATACTGATAGGAATGGGGACGCGGGCGTCAAAGTCCAGATTGCCAGACTTGATGGCGCCTCAAACTCTCTTCCACCGAGGCAGTCGAGAGTCGAGACTGACTTAGGGGAAAGGTCTTCTGGAGAAGACTAGGGGGGTTTGTGGAGCTGGAACACTCCTGGCACTGCTTCACACACCGATCAGATGATCAGTAAAGTAGTGCTTGGATGGGATCGTGATGGTGAAATCAGAGATCAAGAGGGAGGAATGGGAGAATGTAAGAAAGAAAAAAGAGGTTGGCGTTGGGGCAGGGGCTTCGCAATAAGAGACGTGGCAGGGCCCAAGACCCCCCCCGAGCTCCACTCATTAAATTTGTCAAAACAAGACAACGCGTCGTGTTGTCCCGGCAACTAGCTGCTTAGCGCCAATCGAATTTCTTGTTCGAGTTTAACCGGCGCTGCTGAGCACCAACCACCTCGGCACACGTGAACGTGTCCACCGAATAAGTGTCAAGCTTGGCAGGGTGTCTTTCAGACGGTGTCAAGCCCGTGGACGCGACGTCTCCCCGCCTGCCCCAATGGCCCTGACAGCCCTCTACCGATGCCCACTGCTGCACGTGTGACACGCTCCCCGATTGGCCACACCCAGTTGGCGCTGTAAGACACAACCCAACCACCACAACCGCCGGTAGTTGTCTGATTTTCGTGTTTCTTCCACTCACTGTCACTACACGGCGTCTTATTCGATCACAGCCATGCACCCTCTATTCTGAGTTCGTGCTCCATCTAGCACATGCGATGTGATGTCATGAAGTCATGAATCCGCTCTATCGGGCTCCATGAGAATACGTTTCTTCAACTCCATGCATGCCAACCATGCTTAAGCCGTGCTTGCAGTTCGGGACAAGAAAGAGGCTGGGACCGACTTGAGCCCGCCTCTACTCCCTCTATCGTCAAATGGCAGCAGACATTCTGCTGCTCCGATGTCTCGTCTCGCTACGTGTCCAGAATCTTCTTCGTGTGACTTGTGTTGTGCTGGAGAAGGAACAAGCTAATGTCGGTGCACGCAATTCCATTCGTACTGCACCAAGTTAGCAGGCATTTTCCCCCAGCCCCATCGGAATGCACACGACACTTACCACCTTGCCATCCTCATCCCCAGTGTACAGCGTCTGCGGCATTGGCAAGATACAGCTTATCGCGGCGCTGACATTGCCTCCATTTCCCCGTGTCTGGTCGGTATGGTTGAGCTGTCTGATAAGCTCGAGTTCGAACCGTCCATCTCGCACCGCCTTGCTCCACACCTTGACCACTCCACGTCGATGCCCCGTGAAGATGATGTCCCGCTCGAGCCACTCATTTCCAGCCCCTTCGTAGCAAGCGCAACAAACGATGTCTCCGCCGCCCGGCTCGCCCACATCTTGCTTCAGCAGCAGTTCGCCATTGATCGTGTACATGCTGACGAAACTTCCGTGGCACAAGACCAAGTTGCCCGTGACGTCGTTGATCCACGCACATTCCACCTCGAGCCGGTCTTCAATTTTACGCACAAACTCACATCTGTTCAGGTCCCAAAGCATCAGTTCGCCACATGTTGACGCTGACAGGAGTGCATTGAATGATCGTGAAATAGCAAGCACATGCACCGGCCGTCGATGACCAAACAAGGTTGCTCGAGGCTGGATGTCGACCGACTTGCTCGTGCTCGTCATCGACCACACAGCCACAGTGCAGTCTGTGCCCGACGTTATGAGCGTCTTCGAGTCGGCGAAGAGCGCGGATGACAGTTGGCCAATGTGCACGTGCTCGAACAACCCGATTTGCTTCCGGCTGTCGGCCGAATAGAACCGTAGGCTGTTATCAGAGAAGCCCCATTCCATGTAGTTCTCGTAGTGTGGAGGTATGTTGAGCCTGAAGGCCCCTGAACATAATAGCTTGTCGGCCTTCCATGAATACACCATCGACGCCACCCTCTCTCCGCTCTCAAGCAATGTTGATGGCAAACGTGTCAATGACTCGGCAGCCGAGTCTAGCCGCTTGTACTTGTGATTGATCGTCTCCCTCGCAGGATGCGGCTTTTGAAACACTTGATACGGTGTCTGGCCAAAGTTGTGAATGATCCCAATGGTCGCAAGTCGCTCGACAGGATCGGTTATGGCGTCGAGATCCCTCGCGCCTTGATACGATAGGTGATGAAAAACGTTGACTGACTCGATTGCCGCTTCTCCCTTCTGCTTGCAGCCGAAGACCAGATCGATCCAGTACTGAAGATGCCGGCTCACGTGCGCGCTTTCCAAGGCCTCCCGATTCTTCGCGATGAAGATTTTAGGATCTCCCTTGGCCCAGGGTGGGAGCTCAACGTTTCCAATCGACTTGGTTGAATTCTGGCGCGAGCCAAAATCGTAATCATTGATGTTGGTCAAGAATTCTGGCAGATAGAAGAACTCGGGGGTTAGCTCACGAACATCCGTCATGTTAATGCGAGAGGCTGATCTCCACGCCTGTTCGATGGAGAAGAACATCCGATCTGGATGATCAAATGTACCCCCCTGTAAGAGGAGGTACGATTTCACGAATGGCTGCAATCGTATCAGAAAAGACGTGACAATCATGGCAGACGAGTAGTGAGTGCCGTAGTGAAAGGCTGGCGTCTCCCCATCACTCATCTCTGCAAATGTGTGGTAACGTTCGCGGAACTCGGCCTCGCGTGCCGATGTTTGGCATCCCATCGGCTTTGCCAGGTTACGGAAAGTCGCGGGATTGTCGAGATCAAGTTCTTCGCTGGTGTAGTCAGCAATGACCCACGGGAACACGGGGTACTGGGTTAAGTCGTTGTATGTCCGGCCGGCCAAGGTGTTGATCAGCATCAGGTAGTGGAAGTTGGACAATTCACCCTTTTGCCATTTCTTAGTCGCCGATATTGCTGCACTCTGTCCAAAGACATTCGCAAACTTTGATCCAAGGCCCTGCGGTTCGTCATCGACCGACTTCAACGTCTCGTATCGCCAAGACGCTTCGGATTGTGGCCGATCTGAAGATCCATATGCAGGTGCTCGTGCGGAAATCAGATGATGTAGCTCATTCCGGACTTGCGGAGAAGTGACTGTCAGCAGATAGCTTCGGCCATCAGCGAAGAAAATTTCGATCGCCACATCGCGGAAGAGAAAGCGTCTTTTCGAGATGCTGATAACATCTGACCATTTCCAGCTCCTGGTCTCGTGCTCGTCATCTCGAGCTACGGCTTTGCGAACCTCAACATCACGACCCGAGATCATTCGAATGTACGAGTCTCGCTCCTCTCTCGGGGCCTGCCAAACATTGACGATTTCGCCGTCAGCTCGTTGGAAGAAGTTGTCGATCAGATAGAGGTAGTCTTTCCCCAGAATCAGGAGACCTTCCACAGCTTCGAGGCCAAGGATACGCGATATATTGGCGACATGCTTCACCTGATCACCACGGTGCAGGCTGCGCATTACCTTCCTGTTCTTGTCTTCAAACTCAGCATTCATCTCGTTGGGGTCTTCTATGAGTTCAAAGCTATCGTCGGCTTCTTCAACCTTGGCTGCTGCTTCGCCAGTATCTTGAACGTCGGGGAAAGGCTCGCTAGCGGCATCACTCTGTTTCGGCGACTCTGGAGCGGATTGCGCACCTCCAGGCGTCACTCCAACGGCTTCAGCACTCGTCATCCGCAAATTCTTTGTGTCGATTTGGAGGGCAAGAGTCTCGGTGCCCTTTCGTCTTGGAGTCTGTGCCAGGCTCTGTTTCGTAAAGTCCTCGTGTATGCGCATCCGCATCCGATTGCGACCTTCGGTCTGATCCAGTCGCCACTTGCGAGGCCGAGATTCCTCGAAGACGCCCCCTGGCCGAGTCAAGTCTCGCTGCATGCGCATGAAAGACTGCTCCGTGAAGTTGGCATCGTCCTGCTGGTCTTGGAGTAGTCTTTGATGCTTCAGATATTCGGATGCGTAGATATTGGCAGTCCAATGATCGAAAGTGACCTCATGTCGTCGAATCAGGTCGGCTCGATCACGCTCCTCGCGTACCCATTGTTTTAGCTTTTCGCGTCTTCTGGAGATCCTCACCCTGGAGCTCTCCTCAGTCTTCTTGCTCTCCTCGTTCACGAATGCATCCCATGACTTGGACAGAGTGCGTGGGAAGAGCGAGTCCAGGTCTGCGCGGTGCTCGTCGATCCAATACAAAAAGGTCTCATTATCGAGTTCGACAAGCTTCTCGAATCGATCGACCAAGTGTTTCTGTTCCGCTGTGTCTGCTTGTCCAAGGATGGCCGCAGCTTCTGCCGGTTTCTGAACTAGAATTATTCGCCAGAGATTGGCAGCTGTGTTTCTCACCGCCTCGGTGGAAGACAGTAGGCTTGCGTAGAGTAGGTAGCATATCAATTGCAGATATGAAGACTGATTGTCCTCTACGGAGAGTATTACCGTCTGCCAGTATGCTAGCTTCTCTAGTAAGGCCAGAGACGCAGCAGCATCTATCTGAGAAAGGCCAAGGAGGACGGTCCGAAGAACCACGCCACGAATGATCGAGATCGCCTGAGAACATAATCGGACACTTTTGATAGTGGCGATGTCTGGTCGTTGGAGGTACTCAAGTACAGACCCGGCTAGGTCCAAGACCGACTCGGCCCCGCCAATGAACCATCCTTCGAAGAGAGCTTCTCCAAGGTGGGAAATGAATCTAGCCACATTGCTAAGAACTTTGGGTTCTGTAAGCAGTCTTTGATTTAAAGCCAGATGGTTCGACAGCTGCGATACAGTATTGCGCAAAACCCACGATTCGAAGTAGGACTGGTGCTCGACGAAGCCCGGAGGTGTGCGCAGAAATAGTCCCAGCCCTGGAAAGTCTTTACGGACAACGATCTGGTCGATGAATACTGTGATAACAATCTCGAGTAAGCTTTGTACAATAGAATGGCCGATATTTAGTTCTGGCAGGGCGGCAACTGGTGAGATTGGCGAGATCGGGTATTGGATTTGGGACTGCACAGACATTTGATGGTCGACACCCTGCGTTACCAGGACAAAAGATGAAGCACGGCGCAAAGGCTTGACTCGCAGTGAGGGCTGAGAAGAGTCGTGACGAGTCGAGCGGATCACAGGCGGAGCAGCTGATAATGGCTGGACGACAACATCATCACCATCAAATGTCAGCATCGAATCTCGAGCTTCGAGCTCCGTGACTGCTTCGACCATATCGGAGCCAACCACGACTGGAAACAAAACATAGAGCAGGTCTTGAACGTAGGACGAGGTTGGGGTATATTCTCGGAACTTGGGAGACTTCTCATGCAAGTCTGCCATAAAGCGAATGACAGTGTTGAACGTTTCAACATTTTGAGTGGTGACGATGGTAAGAAGGGGGTTCGGAGGAGCCATTGTTGACATTGACAGCCGCTGAGGGGCGGAGGACGCGGAAAGAGCCTCTTGCGGAGGAGCCAGAGTTGAAGCTTTCTCGTGCTGCTTGGACGATATGATTGCCTTGAGGCCACTCTGCAGCATTCCGGCGATAACTTCCATCATCTCAGGGTAGACGACAGACAATTCTTTCTTGGAATTGAACAGCTCGAGCAATCCAAAGAGATTGAATGCGCGGTCAAGATCAAGCTTTGCAATATCAACACCAAAGAGGATTGCGAAGCAGCACGGCCAAAGAGCAGGTATATGCCACCAACGCTTCAGTCTATGGCACATAATGGTGAAGCCACCTGTCTTATCCTTGAACTTTCTCACGTATACTTCGCCATGGGCCACCAGAAGCCTAGAGAGGATCCTCATTGAGAGAACGACAACCTCGGGCGATGTCTCGGACAAGAGGTAGAGCAGCCACTTGTTGGTCACCGTTTTCGCGAACCTCTTGATCATTCCAGTGTCCTGGCTCTCGCAGAGAAAGTCTGAGTACAGTCGAAGGACTTCGACGCCAATGTCGAAATGAAGCAAGGAACGATTGGGATCCTCTGAGTAATTAGTTGAGCTTGCACTCGAAGAGTATCGCGTGCGGGTCTCCCGTTTGGTGCTTTTCCTGCTGGGGAGTGTGATGTTCCGTTTGTTGACGGCAAATGTTATGAACAGAGCCAGGGACCGCAACAGTTCGGCTGAGATTGACGTAGGCAGTAGAAGTCTGAAGGTGTCGGTATAGAATGACATGGACGTCTTCGAAACTGATTCTGATTTCAGTGACTCAAGAAGCCTTCGCAAAACGCGCATTCTGGACAGTCGCCTGAGATTGAAGCGAGAATGCAAGCTGGTAGAGCCGAATATGATAAATTGCTTGAAGTAGAGTTCCTGCACTGGGTGCGGCCCACAACGCCAGATGCTGGTGTCGATCAACAGGGCTTTGTAAGCCATGGGATTGTTGATCACTGACTGCTCAGGAGACCTCTGGTCGAGGCCGATGAAGCTGAGAATGGAGGTCAAGATGCCAAGAGACATTTCGGCCTTGTCAAGGGATGGAGTGGGAAGCAGCAGGTTAGGCGTTGGCAAGTCCGTGCTAGAGGGCGTGGCTGACATTTTCTCGCGCAGAAGCATTGCCAGAATTTCGTAGCCTCTATCGCGCTCCATAACTTCGCTGTTACGCCAGCTCGACTCAACCGTGGCCAGTAGAATGTCGACTCCGATAACTAGGCCTTCGGTGGTGCCGGCTTGGCAGACAAGGCTCAGTCCGAGGGGAGCACACCCGGCTAGCTGCCAAACTGTGTTATCAAACGGCTGTGGCACGTCCACTACCGGGTTTCCCATGAGCATGGCCACGCCTCGGGCATGGGTAAGAGCGTCATTGATTGCGGGAATGGCACCGTTGATGGCAACAGCATTTGCGCCTGTGCGGGTGTATGTCACCAGGTTCTTGGCAGCTCGTTTTGAGAGGCATTTAACAAGCTGGCTCTCGTCTATGTTATTGCGATCGTCACTGTCGAGGACGGAGGCGGGTGAGATATTGATCAGAATCCCGTCCTCTCGGATGAGGTGGCTTGCCTTCTGGCGAATGGCCAAGATCAGGTCGGAAGAGTCTTCCTTGCCAGCGTGAAGGAGTTCGTTGCGCATATTTAGGGCGGCTGAAGCCTTGTACGTTTGAAAAGAACCCAAGCAGTCCTGAAAGTTGCCGTGATAGCGTGGACCAAGGTGATAGAAAACGGTCATGAGATCATCGCTCAAGACGTCGGCAAAGAGTGAAGCAGATGCTAGCGACCATTGAGAATGGCATGGAACGCCTGCAGTGCCCGGGGAGAGATCCTGAGGCGTACCAAAGAAGGCTTGGACCTTGGCATATCTCTGAGTACGGTCTGTCGGAGCAAGTGCCGGGTAATTGACCTTTTGCTGCTCCATAAATTCACCATCGACGTACAACAAAGCTCGAGGAGACGAAGTAGTTTTCTGCCGTCGATGGACAATGGCTATATGGTACCACTTTCCACTCTCAAAAGCAATGGATTTGAATCTGACGCTGGGCCGGCTTCCTTGAATGGCAGTCTGCAGGATCATCTGACGACTATCTCTCTCGAGGTATACCAGCACGAAACAGGTTTGTGACTGATCCAGGGCGCCAAAGAGGGTGGTGTGCGCACGAGGGTCGAAGGAATCGAAGCGGGCCCAAAGAGCCAAAGTGTAACCAGGGCTGTCGGTGGGAGGGAATTGCCGCCCGAGAGAGGATAATTCGACGGAAGAGTAGCTGTACAGGGAGAGATCAAATCTAATGCTGGCTGTCGACTGGGAGTGGCCAATAGCCTGAAGGAGAAAGCTAGCGGCCTCATTATTGGAGCGGGCTTGAACAAAGAGAGTGCCGGCTTCCTCGAGATCTGATACGCCTTCCTGGTAGAGAAGCAAGGCAGTGTCGCGGTAGAAGGCCCGCTCACTCTCGGGTCGCTTGGGATCGAACAGAAAGGGCAGTATGGCAGCCGATAAACCACTGGTTTGAGCGGAAACAAGATTGTGCCTGGACTTTGCCAAGAGAAGTCGCAAACTCAGGGGAATGGCAAGACGGAGCACAGACTCTCCCAGACCGTCTGCCGAAGCCCAGATATTGACCAGCAGCACCAGGAATTCGGGCGACGGCAACTGAGCAGCGCTTCCCATGGATTTTCTCAGAGACTGCTCCACAGTCTGGACAAGTGCGCCATCGCCGTCTGTCGAGGATGCGATTTTGACCTGTCGACCATGAACTGACTTCCCAGCCAAGGCATACAAACTTGCGGCTGTCTCGTCGCCAATGGCAGCCGCGAACAGGAGGCCAAAAAACTGCTCAACATGTTGACCGACTGGGCCAGGCTGCAGCAAGGCCTGAAAGCCTTTACTCAGCGAGAGGCGCAAACTCTCCCACCCGCTGCCATTTATTTTGGCGCGAAAATAGCGTTGATTGCCGGCATGGCCGTCGAGCGATGCAGCAAGGATACCAATCAACTGGTACAGCAGCTGCAAAAAAGGCTTGGACGTGTGCGCGGAGTCGCTATCCAAATAGACACTCACCAGCGATTCTACCAGATGCAGCAGAACGGCGTACCCGCCGACGCGGCGGAAAGCGCCCTTGGAAGAGTACAGATCACCGTTGTCCTGAAGCACATGCTTCAGCTCCTGGAGAACAGTGGATTGCTCAAACCAGTGCACCAGAGCGCCACAGGAAGTCGTGTCTGCGCGGCCAAGGCTGCCTACAAGCGACGATATCTCCGAATCCCGAGGTCCCGCACCTGAGGCTGAGGCTGCCGAAACAGTTCGAATGCGGGTGCTCCCAGGCACGTTCATCTTGTCAACACCGCCAGCTTCTCACCTTCTCACCCAGAGAACGGCTGGTTGCTGGCTGTGGAGGGGGGTTCATGTGTAAGGGGGGCCGGAAGACGTCATGAAAGGGTTTGGGGACCACAAAAACACAAAATGATGACCTCAGCACCGTGCAGGCTGAGTGAGGTGTTCAAAGAGGCATTTTTTGTGCAGGTGAAGAAGGGGAAATACTTGACTGTGCTGAGGCGCTGAGATGCTGAGGCGCTGAGATGCTGAGGCGCTGAGGCGCTGATCAGCTCAGGCGCTGAGCAGCTGAGAGCAGCCAATCCTCTACCCCAGGCAGATTGATACGGCCACCAGTTCTGGCAGGTCAAAGACGGTGCATCTGCCACACACTGAATGGCCACAGACTGTTGTTGCTCGCGTGAGAGGGAGCGGCCTGCCCTTCCACCGCCGAGCAGGTGCCTCAGCGTCACTCTATTTTTGATGGTCGCTATCACCGCCTAACTACGGTGCCAAGAAGCGACACCGCCCCGCTGTGGCTTCGCGCGCTGGTGGCTGACCGCGCTAGGCCATATCCGGGCAACTGCAACGCCCGTTGCTGCGGAGTCGTCCGGGTGGTAGTCCGCCGACTTGAGACCGAACCTTATCTAAGAAGCGTCATCAGTGCCCGCGACTGCATCATTCCGCCCCCCGTTCGCGGTGCCTAGCCTGCTATCATCAGCTCACTGACTCCTCCGCCTCCATCTGCTCTTCATCCAGCTACTCAACTGATCAACCCATCCATCTCTTATCCATTGTTTGTTAGTCGGTTCTTGCATTGGGGTGGTGTTGTGCCATCTCGCCGCTGAACCTGCCCTTGTTTGTCTATCTGCCTGCGTGCCTGCTCGCCTGCTCGCCTGCTCCTTCCCGCCACCATGAAGACCTTCGCCTTATCGGTCCTGCCACTGCTGGCAGCTGGCACGCCTGTGATGATCGACTCGATCAACGCCGACTCAGCTCCTCTCGTGACTGCCTTGAACGCAAAGGAGGTGCCTGACTCATACATGGTCATCTTCAAGGACCACGTGACCGAGTCCTCTGCTGGTGCCCACCACAGCTGGGTCCAGGCCATCCATAGCGAGGCATCGACGGTCAAGATGGAGCTCCGCAAGAGGAGCCAGACTCCTGTTCAGGACACCATCTACCAGGGCCTGAAGCACGTGTACAGCATGCCCGGCCTCAAGGGCTACTCGGGCCACTTCGACGTCGACGTGATTGAGCAGGTCCGCAAGCACCCAGATGTACGTTGTGCCCTTT
The DNA here is from genome assembly GCA_003709865.1 of Chaetothyriales sp. CBS 132003. Lineage (NCBI taxonomy): Eukaryota > Fungi > Ascomycota > Eurotiomycetes > Chaetothyriales > Chaetothyriales sp. CBS 132003. The sequence goes on from QRBJ01000078.1 coordinate 24,147, forward strand.
CCCTCGACGCTCCTTCTTCAATGCCCTTGCAGCTGCCCCTTTGGGGCCTTCCCCTTTGGGGCTTCCCCCTCGCACCTTCCGTGCGAGCCCAACGCCCATGCTCTGATTACCCCAAACGCGGCCTTGCCAACCACGTGACCTTATCGTGTGATGCCCCCCCCTCGTGCCACGTGCTCACATGCTCTCTCAGGTGGCCTACATCGAGAAAGACTCAGAAGTCAAGATCCAGCCTGCGGTCATCGACACGACCCAGCTGGGCTCCCTCACGTCCAGCTCTCCAGAACTCGAGAGGAATGCCCCATGGGGCCTTGCCCGCATCTCTCACAGGAGCGTGCTTGGCTTTGGCACCTTCAACAAGTACCTCTACAGCGTCGACGGGGGCGAGGGCGTCGATGCCTACGTGATTGACACCGGCACCAACATTGACCATGTCGACTTCGAAGGCCGTGCCAGCTGGGGCAAGACTGTCCCGGCGGGAGATGAAGACGTCGACGGCAATGGCCACGGCACACACTGCTCTGGCACGGTTGCCGGCAAGAAATTCGGCGTAGCAAAGAAGGCCAACGTCTACGCCGTCAAGGTGCTCAGGTCCAATGGCAGTGGCACCATGTCGGACGTTGTCAAGGGTGTTGAGTGGGCTGCTACCGCCCACGCCGAGTCGGTGACGGCGGCCAAGGCGGGCAAGAAGAAGGGCTTCAAGGGATCGGTTGCCAACATGAGCTTGGGCGGTGGCAAGTCCACTACCCTTGACCTGGCCGTCAACGCTGCGGTCGACGCTGGCATCCACTTCGCCGTCGCCGCAGGTAACGACAACGCCGACTCGTGCAACTACTCGCCTGCCGCTGCCAAGAACGCCGTGACTGTCGGTGCGTCGACTCTGGCTGATGAGCGTGCCTACTTCTCCAACTACGGCACGTGCAATGACATCTTTGCTCCCGGCCTCAACGTCCTTTCCACCTGGATTGGCAGCAAGTACGCGACCAACGTCATCTCCGGAACTTCGATGGCTTCTCCCCACGTGGCCGGTCTCCTTGCCTACCTGCTCTCTCTGCAACCAGCCAGTGATTCGGCCTACGCTGTGGCTGCCATCACGCCCAAGGAGCTGAAGGCCAGCATCATCGCCATTGCCACCAAGGATGCGCTTGATGATGTTCCCGAGAACACGGCCAATATCCTTGCCTGGAACGGAGCTGGCGAGTCCAACTTTACCAAGATTGTTGACGACGGCGGCTACTCGGTCAAGAAGCACTAGATATGTCCAGGTCGAGGCCGAGGCATGGCTCAACAGGTAGCGAGACTTTGGTCAGCGGTTGCCTTGGAGGCGTTCTTCGCACGGCTCGCTGCGATTTTGCATCTTGGGGAATGCGAGGCTGGTGCACACGCTGTCGCTGTCGCTGTCGACTCTGCATGCGGTATTATCTAGACACATGGGTCTTGAATGTAGTTGCTGCACCATGGTTAGTTTGACAATGTCAAGTATTTGTTAGTATCTGTTAGTTTGTTAGTTTGTTATTGTTAGTTTGTTAGTTTGTTATTGTTAGTTTGTTAGTTTGTTATCGTTAGTTTGTTAGTTTGTTATTCTTAGTGTGTTAGTTTGTTATCGTTAGTGTGTTAGTGTGTTAATTTGTTAGTGTGTTAGTTTGTTGGTATTTGTTAGTGTCTGCTAGTGTCTGCTAGTGTCTGCTAGTGTCTGCTTCTCTCTATGTGTTGCGTCTGCAAAGCGATACGCTCAGAATATGGCTGCTGCCCCACGTGATTGCATCAACCAATCAAACCCCTTCTGCGCCGCGACGCGTTCTCACGCGTAAAGTGCTCGCATGACTGGCGGTTCAGCTAATATTCAACCCCGTCCCATACTATGTATATTGGCCCAGCATTGCGTGAAGCGCCGTGCTCAAGAAAGGCTTGGTAGGGTGCCAATGCCCAAAAGGAGGCAGGCAAGCGCCGAGGCCGCCCTCGAGGCGGCGGCTCTCGAGACGCCCTCAAAGCGAGCACGGCGACAGTCCACCAAGACCAGAGACCCCAGTGACCAGGCCCAACAATCGCGCCTAAAGTCACTGTCGACTCCCGAGAAGAAGACTGGTTCCCCTCGCAAGTGCAAAACTACACCTGTCAGTGGCCCTGCTCGCAGCGGGAGTGAAACACCAAAGCCCAATGGCAAGACATTGTTTGCAACCCCTCGGAAGGCGGCCAAACGCACGACAGAAACACCGTCAAAGACGCGAGCAGATCAGTCTGCCAAACGAAAGAGTGCCAGTCTTCTCGCTGCCGGGCTTGCTGATGACGACTGGGATGGTGAAGGTGCGCTTGCCCACGCCATTCTGGAAGCAGAAGGCGCGGACGGCCCACCAATCGGCGACGGGCGACAGGCCGCCGACTCAACAACGGCAGCGACGCCCAAGCGAGGCCGCGGCAGGCCCAAAGGCTCGAGAAATAGACGGTCGCCCACCCCGGAAGGTGAGATTGCGCCTGAGGAGAGATATTTCTTCCAGAATCGCACGGGGCCGTCCCACATCTCGGATCACGTGTTCTCTTCGGTCAAGCTCCTTACGCATGATGAATACTTCCAACAGGCTAGAATGGCAGAGCATGGCCATCGGGTAGAGAAGGAATATCTCACGAAGCTGCACCGACGTTCATTCTCTCAATGGAAACTTGAACTTGACGAAGGATACAGCATCTGTCTGTACGGATACGGCAGCAAGCGACACCTCACAACAAGATTTGCGGAATGGCTGCACGCAGGGTCGATTGTCCCACTACGGATTGTGATCGTGAATGGCTACACCGCCAAGCTGACGATCAGAAGCATCCTGAACACCATCGCTTCGGTGGCAGTGACAGATGACGAGAGCTTGAAGCTCAGTGGCCAGCCTCAGGAAATGCTTGACACATTGTTGGCATACCTCTCTCGCCATCCGACCTCGCAGCCAGTCGTCGTCATGGTCAACTCAATCGACGCCTCTCCCCTGAACAAGAATGGTGTTCAAGACATTTTCGCCCGTCTTGCCTCCCATGACCGCGTTCAAGTTGTTGTTACGGCAGACACTCCCTTTTTTCCCCTGCTCTGGAATTCAAGCTATCTTGACCTGTTCAACTTTGCATTCCACGACTGCACAACTTTCGCGCCGTATGACGCAGAGCTTGCCGTGGTTGACCAAGTCTACGATCTCCTAGGCCGCAAAGGGCGTCGGATGGGAGGCAAGGAGGGCATCAAGTATGTGCTTAAATCTCTCCCTCCCAATGCGCAGAACTTGTATCGAATCTTGCTTGGAGAAATTTTGTCAATCCTGACGGACGACAAGAACGTCAATGCTGAAGAGCAGCAGCATCATGATGATGATGATGATGGTGGTGATGGTGAAGAAGAAGACGAGGAAGAAGAAGAAGCGAATGGCACTGATGATGCGCACAAGAGAGCTCGCCATGGAGCAGATGAAGAAGTGGGGATAGAATACAGACTGCTCTATCAAAAGGCCTCGGAAGAGTTCGTGGCGTCAAGCGACATGAACTTTCGATTTCTGCTCAAGGAGTTCCATGACCACCATATGATCACTAGCAGGCGTGATGCAAGTGGCACCGAGTTGCTTTGCGTACCACTTGGAAGGCGTGAAATGCAAGCAGTACTGGAAGATCTCGTTGTCTCTTGATCGCCTTTTGCATTCAACTACTTTGGTCATATGTGTGCGTGGAAGGAAGGCCATGTTGGTGAACAGCAATCACCAGCCTCGGCCCGCCATCTTTTCTGCAGGAGCCATGCTGCTGCAGTTGATGCCTACCATAGCCTCCCCCAGACCTGCGCTGCACTCAGCCAGCACCTTCGCATCCTGATAGTGAGTCGTCGCCCTCACAATTGCCTTTGCTCTCTTGGCCGCATTCCCAGACTTGAAAATGCCACTGCCAACAAAGACACCATCACATCCCAGCTGCATCATCAGAGCCGCATCGGCTGGAGTCGCAATCCCACCGGCTGCAAAGTTGACCACCGGCAGCCTGCCAAGCTGGGCAGTCTGCTTCAGCAGCTCTGCGCTGCAGCCAATTTCACGTGCAAGAGCTCTTAGCGCACCTTCCCCTTCGGCCAAAGCAGCTTGAGCGCGAGCTATATCCCTCTTGACCGTTCTCATGTGCTTCACGGCCTCGACCACGTCGCCTGTTCCAGCCTCGCCCTTGGTCCTGATCATTGCTGCGCCTTCAGCTATCCGTCTCAACGCCTCGCCCAGGTTCCGGCAGCCACACACAAAGGGCACCTTGAAATCGTGCTTCTCCACATGAAACGTGTCGTCAGCCGGCGTCAGGACCTCGCTCTCATCGATGTAATCAATACCCAGTGCCTCAAGAATCTGGCACTCGACAAAGTGGCCTATTCGGGCCTTGGCCATGACGGGAATTGTGACAGCAGATTGGATCTCCTGGATCAGTTGCGGATCCGACATCCTGGCCACTCCTCCGTCCTTTCTAATATCGGCCGGGACACGCTCGAGCGCCATGACGGCACAAGCACCCGCCTCCTCGGCGATGCGAGCTTGTTCTGCATTCACCACATCCATGATGACACCACCTTTCAACATCTGGGCCAGGCCGGCCTTGACAGTGAAGGTGGGAGTCACAGACGCCCCACTTGCCGCGCCGTTCACGCTGGTGGCGTCTCCCATAGTAGTATTTGTGCCGTGCACCTGGATTGCGTGTGATGGAATATTGGAAGCAAGATGGGTTGGGGGAGAACTCGAATTTCGACCTTTTATCAAGAAGACTGGAAGGGAGAGGTATTCAAGTTCAGGCTTGAACGAAATGTCGAGAGGCGAACTTTTTATGCCAAGATCAGTATAAACAGTGTCTGATCCCGGATTTGGGGTGTTCGGCCCGCCGCACTTCTCATCTGGGCAGTGCGGTCCGCCCTATGATCACTCGCTTATCAACCAGTTTATCAGAAGGTCAGCAAACGTTGTATTTAGTGCAACAACCCCGCAAAATCAAACCGGCCTCCGCTGGTCCTTATGTAGGGTCTGACTTTTGGTCAATTCATTATTCACAGCCCAGGCTTCTTAGCAACAACCACCGTAGGCACAATTTTGAGTTGTTTTGACCTCCCACCAACTAAAGTGTAGGGGGCGTGATTGAGAGGTAACTAGCCATCGCCAAGCTTTCTGGGAACGGTCCTTGCTCGCTACACACTCACTGTCATCAAGCATTGACAGTGAAAGAGGGTCCTAGTTCCTCACGCGGTCCCGAAGAAGGCGGCTGGCTGGATGGCTACTGAGAGATTGGATCATACAAGGCTTGCTGCCACGAGTGTCGCTCCTCGCTCCTTCACCCGGATTGACCTACCAGACTTGCCAGAGGATGTCATCCTCCTCGTCCTCCAGCACCTGCAAATCTGGGAAATCGTCCGCTGCCAATGCGTCTCGAGAGCGTGGAACCAGACCTTTTCAAATGAAAGCTACCTAAAGGCCGCGCTGAAGAGGTACCCGGGCGCCCATGAAGTGCGGGCTCTTTATGCTCTGCATGGCCCTGCGCTACACTCAATTCAGTGGAAGTCCTTGGCCCAGTCGATCGCGTCTCGCTACTATCATCTGTCTCATGGCAAGGTAAGAGACGTATCTCGTTTCAGGCTCTTTGCAGCAGAGCAAGTTGGTCAGTACTACCCCGTTGGACAATGGGAACACCATGATTCTCAGCCAAGTGGGCGGCTTTATTACCAGAACGCTGCTCCTCATCTCGGCGGCATGCAGACCAAGCCTTACTTGTTTCATCAGACCCTCTGGACATATTCTGACGGCTTGATCGCCTTTGCTCCCGCTCCTGCCGACCAAGGCAGCAGAAACGAGTTCATGCTTTCCCTGCTTGATCTCAGTACCTCTCGGCAGGTGCCAGTACCATTCTCGGTACTCGACAAGGTCATCCGGAATATCCGTCTGGCCGATCACATACTACTCATTGAATGGGCCGAACGCCAGCCCTTTCACTCACTAAATGATGTGGAGCAAGTCAATCGCCACTATGTGACATGCTTCGATGTTAAATTCCATCAGCGCAGCCTCTCGTGGGCCGTCGAATTTCGATCCGAGTTCAAGATCCATTTCCTGGGTCTCCCTCTCAACTCAAAGGACCGATTCTTTTCTACTCACAACGCAAAGCACTATGCCGTCTACTTTTTCCAGCCCAATCGTAGCATGTACACAGGCGGCGAGGAGAGACCCATTGAGTCGTTGCTCGTTTGGGATATTTCTAGGCCTTCTCCCTACTTGCCCTCTGCTGATCCTTCAGGCAAGAACGGCCCACCACCCGACTGTGGTCCCAGAGTCGTCGCTCGCCTCCCATTCAACAGGCTCGAGGAACTCGGAGTGCGCCAGCACAGCCAGATCAAGCTCATGTCTCTAGGTATCGATTCTGAAGGATGTCATGTCATCTGGCGAGAGAACATCTGCGAAGCCGCTTACGGATATTTTGATCCCGCCGAACGCGACTGGCGAGCAAGAACAACCATCTTTCCTTTTGTAACACATGGCCCTCACCAGTATAAGCGACGGGATGGCTACCTGCCACCATATCGTGGCCACGCGAGCATGGAGAGCTGCGATATTGAGGAGCGTGAAATCGAGAAGTGGTTCGTGCCTGTGATGGATGTGCTCGACCATGCGTCCGGAGTGAGATTTAGCCTCGTCGAGACCTGCTTCACCGGCCTAGGCGTGGAGCAGAGAATGGTCGTCAGGGTAAAGGTACCGTGCCTAGGTGAGAGTGGCGAGTATGTTGTCTTGCGCGATGACGCTCTGGTAAGGGAGATCACGGCCATGGGCCGCATCGCCGGAGATGAGCGATATCTAGTTGGCATGAACGGTAATATGGAACTCATCGTTTGCCATTTCTGATAGACAAATAGTACATGTAGCATAGGAACAACCACTCTATCTCAAAATGATGTTTGCTTCTGTTGTGTATATGGTTTGATGTCCCAGTAGTATATTCTACTGAAAGCCCAATTGCCGGGGTTTTGTCGAAAAGCGGCAACCAAGCATGACTCATGCTCCACCAACAAAATTTGAGCTCATGTTGTCTCGTTATCTACGCTTTGCATAATCCCTCAGTTGTAACTTGCGGACCACCGGAGCTCATCTCAACAAACCCAAGTTTACGAAGATACCTTTAAGGAAACCAATTAAAATAAATCAACATGTGCAAGAAGGCAACTTGCAGTGAATGTGGTATGTCTGTCATGTCTTCTAAATCCGTGCGGAACACGCATTCATTCATCTTCATGACTATGTAAATGCTAAATAAAATAAAAATAAAACAGGCAAACACTCCTGGTGGGGCTGTGGCCAGCATATTCCATCAGTCATGGATTCCATTCCAGAAGGCGATTGGTGTGGTTGTGAACCAAAGGTGGAATTCCAGGGAAAGAGTTATCCCCCAAAGGCGGCAAAGGCAGGTTGATGCCCAAAAGGAATCGATCTATCTGAACGCTGGGGATGGGATGGGAGACACTCCAGGTTATGACAAATTATGATGGAAACAAAAAAAAATGCAGGAGATGGAGAGCATTTGGTAGTGGTGGTGGTGGTGGTGGTGTGAGCGTTGTGGTGCAGGGCGGTGTGGTTGTATAGTAGTAGTAGTTGTCAATGAAGAGGACAATAGTGTATGGTGCAGTCTCAGTAAAGGTTCCTTGGGGAAATATGTCATGCCAAACCCTTGCGACATCTTCAAGAAGATCACTTTGTTCCTACTGCGAAGTGCCGGGTTTTGAGGGGTCAGTGTCAAATGAAACCGACGGTGTAAAACTTTGTGTTCGCAATCTGCCAGGTTTGAGTGAGTTCGAGGTTGAGATGTATCTGCTTCATTCGCAATCCTGCTCCGCTACTCGTGCGTTCAATTGCATGCTGACTGAGAATGCAAGCGCACATGAACAGCACGGTGTATTAATTGTTTTCCAGCTTCTCTCTGCCAACTACTAAACCCGACACGGATTGAGCATATTTGAAGGCCCTGGCTGAATGATACAGGTGCGGAATGGTTCGGTAGAATGACTGCTATCATTCTGGATATGATATGCTGGTCATTAGGACTAGTAGTCTTCGACCGGTAATTAGTTCTCCAGTGATGCTGCTAGTACAGTCAATGTATCTGAGGGTGCAAACAGGCAAGAGACGTTGGAAGTGGGCGTGTGCAAGACTAAGTTCCAGAGTCCGATAAAGTATTCCGGGTACTTTTCTTTAATTGGCAACACATTACAGCGTAACAGGTATCAGAGCAGATAGAAGCAGGGTAGAGCAGAAGTATGTTGAGAATGAATAAATTCCTCGTATCAACTTTTGGATGTTATTTACACAGTGTAATTCCTATGATATCATGGCTGTTTGGCCTGGAACGCTGGTAGGTTGGAGAATATATATATATATGCGTGTCATTCATGACAACGGCATTCCCTACTCTGTTTTCTCTTCTCGGATCAAGCGACCATAAGTCGACAGGTGCAGCGTTACGACAATTTTTGCTTACAAAATTTCTCCACTTACTTCCTCTGTCCATAGGCCTTGGTGGCATACTCGCCCTTGTAGGTGATGAGATCTTGTGGGCGGTAATCCTCACGGCCGCTGAAGTAGCTATCGAGGATGTTCTTGACACCCTGGGCATAGCGCTGCTGGGCGTCGATGCTGGTACCGGACATGTGAGGGACCATGGCGTTGCCACCGTCCATAGTATTCTTGGCATAGCGCAGCGGGTGATCCTTGGGTGCTGGTTGCGGGAACCACACGTCGCCACCGTAGCCGTTGAGATGGCCCGACTTCAGGGCTGCGGCAACGTCTTCCTTGACGACGATAGCGCCGCGGGCAGTGTTGACGAGCCAGGAGCCTAAGACGGGGAGAGTTAGTGATGCAGGGCGGGAACAGTGACTGAAAAGGGCAGCAAAGGGAGGGGTAAATTAATGGAACAAAAATAAGGCAGCTTACCCTTCTTCATCTTGCTGATGAGATCCTTGTTGAAGAGACCTCGAGTCTTCTCGTGGAGAGGGCAATTGATAGTGACAACGTCGCATTGGGCAACCATTTCCTCCAGGCTTTCGACTCGTCGGCAGCCGATTTCCTTCTCCACCTCGGGACTGAGGGGCTGGTAGTCAAAGTACAGTAGCTCCTTGCAGTCAAATGGCTTCAGCCGTCGCAGCACGCGCTGGCCGATACGGCCGACGGCAACAGTGCCCACAACCTTGCCCTCGAGATCGTACTCGTTCTTGGCAACGGCGGCAACGTTCCAGTCACCGCGCTCAATCTGTTCGTGTGCGGGCACAAAGTTGCGGACGAGCAGAAGAATAGTCATGACGACATGCTCGGCCACGGACGTGACATTGGAGCCTGTGACTTCGGCGACAGTAATACCGCCGTTGGTCTTGTTCGCAACATCGAGATCGATGTGATCGGATCCAACACCAGCAGTGACGGCAAGCTTCAGCTTCTTGGCTTTGGCGAGGCGCTCAGCAGTAAGGTAGCCAGGGTGAAAACTAAGGAGCGAAAAAAAAACATGAGTGTGCCGTTCAGTTCACATTGGCAAAGTAGCCAGGGGTTTCTTACGGAGTGGTGATGATAACTTCGGCGTCGACAAGTTCCTTGTCAAACGTTGAGTTCTCGCCGTCCTTGTCGGATGTGGTGACGAGGGTATGGCCCTGCTCCTCGAGCCATTTTCGAATTCCTAGTTCGTTTTCTGTGGTGCCCAGGAGGCGAGGTTGCTGTAACGAGTCAGATGTTGGTCGCGTCCGTGGACCTGCGTTTACAGTACCTCTTTGGCGTGTTCATAGCCCTACAGCATATTCATCAGCCCAGATCAATTCAACTTCCCAAGGAGCGCGTCTTACATCGTAGAGGACCAAAAGTACTTTTACCTGTTCAGAGCACTCGTTGTCAGTATGGGCTTTGCACTGCCAATGAATGGCCCAGGGAACAGAAATGCGGGGATGCGGGGAATCGAATGCGGCACATTTGAAATGTTTCCGCGCGGCCGCGGGGAGTGAGGTGAAGTACCATTTTGAATCACCACGAGTAGTAAAAAGAATTGATGGGTAACGATGGGAGGCTTCGCAGAGCTGGGTTGTCGTAGCTAGCAGTTTGAGGTGCAGGGAGTAAGACACAGGTCCAGGTCAGTTGGGAGAGCGCGCTTATATAGACGGTTAAACTTGAAGCGGAGGTGAGCAGATCGTGTGACGTTGATGACAGCACAACTGTATCTACAGAGACCATTGCGGCTAATCCCTTGTCCCAGTGCATAGGTTTAGCCGTTCGACGGGAAAGGAAGTTGGTGCGTTGGATATTCCCGTGTTCCACTGGCATTGATATACCTGGCAAAGCATGTTTGATTTTTCGAGAGCCTTGGTTTCACTCGCCATAGACTTGGGCTGAGTATAACTTGTCCCTCGTTCTCTCTCACACTCCCTCGTGCCTGTGTATCTACTTGCAGCTCTGATACAGAGCCAGAGTAGAGGCCAGCCAGGCCTTATCCCAGCACGGTTGCGGAGAACAGCGCTCTTATTTATGCACAATTTCAGTTGAGGTGGGTTGTTCTGCTCAGAGGCTGCACGAACTTTCTGCCATTGTGAGAGCAGAGAGTTGCCGCCATGGCAACTGTCTCGCGCCAAATCTTCCAAGCGCGGGAATAGATGCCCTATTCGAGCGAAAACAACGCCCGATGATAGTGGGTATCGCCTGAGGTGCGGGGTGCTGGTATCATTGGGTTTGGATATCCAGTCCCGCTTAAACGATTAGCCTTGGGCTTCGTGGTGATCACTCCTAACCTCCAATTGCGATCTCTGCTGTAATCTGGCTGTAATCTGTCAACTCTCCTTGAGTTGAAAGATAGGTGGACGTAACTAGTACTTTGATTCTCTTACAGCCTGATTTATCTGCACTTGTTTCGGATGAAAGCTGTAGATTGATTAGCCGGCCCAGAAGGATAAGGAATGAGTATCATGGTCAAATGTAGGCATTTAGTGTTTGGAACACTATCGAATTCTGGATTGCGCATTCATCTCGCGGTCCACAACCGAGCTCTTGACGAGCTTCTTCGAGACTTGAATTTGTCCGAAGGCTTGCAAGAATAACAGCGGCATGTTCGCAGCACATCGCATCGGGACCGGGCTCGACCACACATACTGCGTCCAACGCTTCCACTGGCCTTTCCGGCTCGTGACTGACTGATGAGTTCTGACGTGCACGTCCTCGCTGGCGTGAGAATTGACTTCTTGTACTTGGCTGGGGTCGGGAGTTCTTCTCCGCAGAGAGATTTTCCTGGGAGTCCAACTCTGGAGGAGAAAAGATTATGGACGTGCTGACGCTATTGCTATTAGAATGGTGCACGATATCTTTTGCGGCGAGAAGGGCGTCTGGCATCAACTGATTTCCACTCTTAGGTTGATGGCCGACATCCTTTGCGACTAGCTGATCACCTTGCTTCTGCTTCGTTCTGGGCAAATTCAGAATCAAGGACGTTTTCGACATCGATTGGACCGGCTCAAGCTTGGCCGCTTGGATGGCTTGGTTCACATGAAGATCGATGTCTGCCTCTGACAGCATCGACTTTTCTCGCAATATGGCACGTAAGGCCTGGTTCTCAACAGCGACAAGTCTCGCGGCATGTTGAATGCGCCGTGCTGTGTCCAGTTGACCGCCCTCGAGCGCTCTGACCTTCTGTTCAAGCTCCTGGACGTACTGCTGGCGCCGGGCTCGAAAGTTGCGCTGATTCAGTCGATTCCGCACGATAAGACTTTCTGAGTCGTTATTATTTCTCGTCAGAGGCATGCTATGGCTATGGCTAAATGGTACGTCTTTGTGTGGTGTACTGCAAATGGCCGAAGAGAAACAGGTCGAGAGTGAGAGAATCGAGGGCTTCGTCAACTGAGTTGGCCAATCATAAGCGAGCAGTGACTAAGCCAAGAAATGAACCCATCTCATGCTAGATCGTATTGGAGCAACAAACACCCTCCCTCCTCTGTGGCTATTCTAGCGGCCATTCTAGCGGCCATCCGTGATCGCGTACTCGTGACCATGACCACCAATGTAACCTGTGCAATGACTAAGTTGCGCGAGAACTGATTATCCCTGCCAGTTAATTAGCAGATAGCTGGAGAGACCGGCTGACTATAAACGGGCCTGCTATGCCTGCTGCCAGATCTTCTCTCGTTTCAGACATGGCCATCGCGTTCCCGTACCCTGAAAACACGAAAGACCAACTCTTCTCTCGTTTCAGACATTGCCATCGCGTTCCCGTACCCTGAAAACACGAAAGACCAACTCTTCTCTCGTTTCAGACATTGCCATCGCGTTTCCGTACCCTGAAAACACGAAAGACCAAGACCAACCATGTCTTCGGCATCAGAAATCTATTCAGCCGTCAAGGCTCACTACTCTGCCGCCTGCTCGAATCGTACATTCACCGGTACGTATGAGAGCGGTGTCGCCAAGGCATTTGGCTACACAGCTGAAGAACTGGCTTCGATCCCCCAAGACGCCAACCTGGGGCTCTCGTGTGGCAACCCGCTGGCGCTTGCGGCCCTCCGCGAAGGCGAAACCGTGGTTGATCTGGGGTCTGGCGCGGGGTTGGATTGCTTCCTTGCCGCACAGAAAGTCGGGCCGACGGGGAAAGTGATCGGGGTTGACATGAACGATGACATGCTGGCCAAAGCAGACAGCAACAACAAGAAGCGCCATGGTGGCCATGACAACGTGAGATTTCTCAAATCGCCCATTACGCAGATCAAGGCACTCGAGGACAACATAGTCGACTGCATTATTAGTAACTGTGTGATAAATCTTGTGCCCGACGAACACAAGCCTCACGCGTTTCGGGAGATGAACCGGCTGCTGAGACCAGGTGGGCGGGTCGCGATTTCCGATATTCTCATTAAGCAGGGAGTGACGTTGCCGCCACATCTGAAGAGCGATATGGCGCTCCTGGTTGGCTGCATTGCAGGGGCGAGTCGGGTTGGTGACTACGACATGTTCCTCAGGGATGCTGGATTCGTGGACATTATGATTGTCGATAAACGCAAGGACCTGAATGTGTACAACAGCAGTGCTACCGATGTTGACGACGGGGATGCCGGCAGATCTTGCTGTGAGACTGGTGGCGCCCCAGCCCAAAGCTCCAGGTCATGCTGTGGGGTGGCACCTGGTGGACAAGACTTGAAGAATGTCGACTTGAACGCATACGCGGGATCTTACAGCATCTACGCCGTCAAAGCTGCGTAGCGAGATCTAGATTGATCGGATGTACGGCTATTGAACCCATAGTTCAATGATAAATAGCAAGTATTGAACTCCCACGGATATTGTTTTCCGGCGACAGACTTGGCAATGCTTGGCGAACTCTCTTCGGCCTTGGCAGCGCCAGGAACAGCACGTGATCAGAAGTGGGAGTTGGAGTAATAAATAGCCAACGGGCTCGTCGCACGACTCGACAGCGCCACCGCCATGGCAACACCACGGCTGCCGTTCCTCTATCCCAATTTTCTGCGGGCCGTTCGCTCCTGCGAGCCCAAAACACACGGCTCGCTGCGGTACCGGCCGACCCGGCGCCACCAACAACAACAACAACAACAACAACTGCACACCTCGCGGCGCCGGCCACAGGAAGCCTACTCCTCGCGCTACGGGCCTGCCGCGTCACAAGAGGCTCTGCCGCCGCCGCCCAAGCCGGCTGAGTCGCTCTTCCCCACAGAGGTGCCGGCGTCGCTGGAAAAAGACCTCAAACATGAGCCGTACAGCAACCCGGCGCACGAGGAGATCGCACATCCAATTCAGAGTGATGGGTCCAAAACGGCCTGCTCGGGCATTGACGACAGCGCTTCGACTGGTCCGTCCGAAGGCGTGGAAACGGTGGGTACTCAAGATCTTGATCTCGTGCTGTCGGTGCCCGACGAGGCCCCGAGCAAGCACCGGCACCTCGAACCGTCGCCGTACGAACACCACTTCGACACTTACTCGCTCGTGCAGCAGCTTGCCACCGGCGGTGCCTACACCCCCGACCAGGCCATCACGCTGATGAAGGCCATCCGGCACATGCTCGCGCTTAACCTGATGGTGGCCAAGGACAGCTTAGTCAGCAAATCCGACATCGAGAACGAAGCGTATCTCTTCCGCGCGGCGTGCTCGGAGCTACGCACCACGCTTCAAGCCACGCGGCACAGCGAAATCCTGAAGCAGCGCTCGCAGCGGGCCCAACTTCTGCACGAGTCGGATCTGCTCAGCCAAAAAATGACCCAGGACCTGTCCAGCATGCGCGAGGAGCTCAAGGGCATGTTCAACGACCGCAAGCTGGGCCTTGCCGAGGAAAAGCGCCGCCTGGATGGCAAAATCCAGGATCTTAACTACACAATTACAGTGCTCTTGAACAGCGAGGCAAAGAGCAATGTCGAGGGTCTCCGTTGGATACTGACGCGCAGGGCAGCGCTGGCGATTAGCTTGAGTGCGTGCATGATTCTGGCCGCGTTGAATTACAGTGGCATGAAGACACGCGAGCGGGAAGAGGCCGAGCGGAAGCGGAACAAGGCAAAAGATCAGGCGAAGGAGAGGTTGAAGCAGGAGGAGGAGCAGCAACAGCTGCAGCTATTGCGCCAGCTGGAGCAGGAGGAGGGCAGGCTACTTGCAGCCCATTCGCACACGCAAAAATAACAAAGGGGCCATGAGGAGAGCTCGGGCCAGTTTGCCTGGCACCCATTCGCTCCGGGATTGCAGGACCGAGTACTATAGAGTGATACCCCGAAGTCTTGCCCACAAGCCGGCAGAGCATGACTGAACAAACCTTGTAGTTGCCGCTGTAGAGGCGACTACGAAGACAAGTTTGCGTCTGTACATTCTGTCCTCTCAGAGCCAATGCTGATGGCTGTATATACGGTACGAGCCAGTACGAGCCAGTACGAGGCAGTACTGACTTCGGGCGCCAGCCCCATCAATTCTATATAATATCTATCATCGGTGGAGCTCAAACTCTCTGATATCACCGTCGTCGGCGCTCCCCCCCCTCTCTGATGACCGGCGGCCAGACGAACGAGCAGATGAGAGAGAACTGATGAAGTGATTGAGCAGATAAAGTAGGCTACCGCCAAGCCCGACTGTGTCTCATCACTCCTTCCTTCCTTGCGCCTGCCGTGATAGAATATGACTCTGTCATCTTGAGTGCTTTAGCGTCTCCGAGCCAACACGAATATTGGCGTTCATGACTTTAGGCTTTCGATTTATGGGTGGCTGTCGTGGAACACAACACTGTTGGCGAACCCTCCCACACAGCCAGGGCCTTCATCCATCTATCTTCGGCCCTCAGCTCTTCACCTGCACAAATCCTCACGTGACTTGACATTTTGCTCCGGTGGTTGTCCTGTGTCAAATCAGAGGTTGTATTCATCATCAGCTAACTTTTCATTGCATTGATCTCCTCACTGGCCCGTTGAAAATGGCTGCCACCGTCCCGAGGTTCAAGCTTGTATTCAATGTTCCTCTGTCTGGCCTGGAAGCATGCAAGACAGCCATTTTTGCGGCTGGAGCTGGCCGGTATCCGGGACCGGGCAACTACACTGAATGCTGCTTTACCACCATGGGCACGGGTCAGTTCCGACCAGGAGATAAGGCCAATCCTCATATCGGCACCGTTGGAAATTTAGAGTATGTGGAATCGGCCAAGGTTGAGACTCTGTGTGTTGGCGAGGATGTGGTGAGGAAAGCAGTCGAGGGGCTGAAAGCGTACGTCTGATTTTCCATACCCTTTCACGTCGAAGACCAAAGAAAGTCGATCGTTATCGCTCAAGAAGATGTACTCCTAGAGTAAACTCACACGTCTCTCAGTGCTCATCCATACGAGGAACCCTCGTACGATGTGTACAAGCTGGAAAGCTTTTGAGCCAAAGCATTATTGCTCGTTGCCTGATGGTTCGGACACGACCACCCGGGTAACGCTTAACGTTGCACCGGAAGGGCAGTTCGGAGCGGGAAATGGAGAATTCAGTAAATCGGAGCTTCTCTTATACAATTGCACAGCCGGCCTAGGCAAGGAGGTAGGCAAGGAGGTCGTGCTGGGAGTTTTCAAAGAGACAGAGAAGGCAGGATGCGTGGGCCTGGGGAATCGTTGACGTAGTGATGTGTATTGGTGTATTGCTTCGTATCGACCTGAACAAAGGCCAATCATTGGGTCGTTGAGGAAGGAGAGCGGGAATTGGACTGTTAATGACTAAGATTCGGTTTAAGGGCATCCTCGTTGTCGGGTTCAACAACCGGATTGTAAATGACTAGGATACCCTCGTTGTCGGGTTCAACGACCAGATTGTTAATGACTAAGATTCGGTTCAAGGGCATCTTTTAAACCCTCGTTGTCGGGTTCAACAACCGGATTGTTAAAGACTATGATACCCTCGTTGTCGGGCTCAACAACCGGATTGTTAATGACTAAGATTCAGTTCAAGGGCATCTTTTAAACCCTCGTTGTCGGGTTCAACAACCGGATTGTTAATGACTAAGATTCGGTTCAAGGGCATCTTTTAAACCCTCGTTGTCAGGCTCAACAACCGGATTGTTAATGACTAGGATCAACAACTCAGTCAATAAACAAATGGGCACCTTTGAGGTCCATCTCAGAATCATCCAAGTGCTAGACCAGCCCAATCAATGCGGCTCTCTTCTGCTTCGTCCATGCTCTGCCTCGTCTTCCCTGTCTCATCCCCGCTTCGCATCCTTAGACTGCTACTTGCTTTGCGCGCCTGCTGTCTCGCTTGCAGCCGTGCTCGTGCTGCACTATACCGATCTGGCGCCAGGCCTGTGCGCGCCGCCTCGTGCGATTTCGGTGCTGGCTCAGGCCCCGGGTCGAGTTCGAGTCGTTGAGCAAGGGACGCGAGCGGCGAGTGAGGGCGTAGAGGTAGGCTCCTGTGAGACGGAGATGGATTTGCACCTCTTGTGCTATCTTCCTTGTCGGTCGTTGACTTTGTTCTTGCTTTCTTGCTGACACGGCCATGGTCTCCTTGCCGGTCGACATTATCTGAGAGCAGATGCGAGTGTTGGCTTGGCTGACTGGACTCTAGCACGTGTAGCTTCGTCTCCAGCCGCTCATTCTCCCGCTGTGCCTGTGCGAGCTGCAGCTTCAGCCGTGTGTTTTCGTCGCCTGCTCTTCTAGCCATGTCGCGCCATTTGTTGCGGTCGACGATGAGGATCTTCATTTGCCGTTCCGTGCGGCGCTGGTAGTCGTCAAACGCCGAGTGGGCTGTAGAAGTGGATGTGGTGGATGGATTGTGGAGGTGATCTTTGGTGGCTTTGTCTGTGCATCCATCGTCGCCACCTTTGGTGTTGTTCGTTTTCTTTGGCTTTTCCTTGCTCTTCACCGCCGTCATCGTCGGCGTTGTTGTCGTCGTTGTCGTCGTCGCTGCCGCCGCCGCCGCCGCCGCCACAACACCATCGTGCTGAGCGTCTTTCCGCCGCACTTCGGGGCTCACACTGCGAAACTTGACATTCACATCCCTTAATGCTTTGGCCCTTGGCGTGAGCGTTCCAGGCGTTCTCAGGATGCCCTTTGTCGGACTCATGGGCGGTGCCAATGCATCGCTGCCCCGCTTGCGCTTCGGCGGGCTCAACCTGAGTCTCTGGCTGTCCTTGAGCGGTTCCCTGACGGCGCTGTCGAAACGAGGAGGAAAAATGTTCTCTTTCTCGGTGATCTGAGAGACGCGTTCCGGCGACTTGTCGGGGTCGGGAGAGCCGAAGATGAAGCCTCTGAGCGCACGGTAGGCGAACAGCGGCGCCGGCGTGACGGGAGGCTCGAGAAAGGTGGTCTCGTTAGGCGCCATAGCGCAGAGACAGCAAATACGCGGACGTGGCGAAGCTATGACTGAATAAACAGTCTTGTCGGCAAAAGCCCTGCACACTGTACCTACTATGGTATATCTACGCCACGTATACTTGTATTGGTACTCGCCGTGGCCGCCGCAGGCGACGCGTTGTGGAGTCAACGGACTGCCATATGCGGAAAAGCGCCACAGGGATAGAGAAGCTAACCTGATATGGACGTGCCAAGAGCCAAGGCTTCGCCTCGCCGATACGACCGTATCTTCGCTCTTTCCTTTGCTCTCAAAAGGCAATATTAGACTCAACACGATCAACAACCCAAACAACCCCGCCATCCCTCTCTCTCTCTCTCTCATCCCCACCTCCGCTGTCGATATAGCCTCCAAAGCGGCCGGCTTGGTAAACACACCCGCAATGCCTCCCACTCCATCCAACAGAACGCAGAGCCCGTAACCAGTCGCACGTTGTGCACTTGGGGGTATCTCCGGCGTATAAACGTATATCATGCCATAGTAGATGTCACTTGCTGTACTAATCGCACAGCCAACACCAACGTTTTGCGCTGGGTGAAATCTGCGTGTATCCAAATTGCGGAGCTGTAGTTATCGGAGCGCCAAGGGCAAGCGTTCCTCACCGACCAATGAATCTTATTTCATCCAGAATACCGGCGATAATGGGACCGAACAAGCCAGAAATCCGCCACACTGTGTAATCGAAACCACCCTGTGACTATAACCCTTCCTTCGTGGTCCATCTTGAGGGCCTCAAAGGTGCAGAAGCACAACACACATTAAATTTCCTTGGTGGGCATGTCTACTCTGCCGACGACTTGACCGTGAGATGGAAGTGAGAGCCTGGGAGTGTGGCTGTCATGAATGACAGTACACATATATTGGAATGCCTGAATCTTGGCCTTATTGGCAAGATTCCCCGTCTTTTCAGTGAGGGTTTGGGGTCCTCAGCCTACTGGCATTCCAGGCCTAACAGTGGCATTCTGGGACAATAGAATTGTAGCCCAGGCGGATATGATCCAAAGGAACGGGAAGGCAAGAGGGCTGCGATATATCGCGAGAAGCCTTTCTTTGAAAAGGCTGCGAGTTTGAGCCTGACTGAATGGTTGGCAAAGAGAGCAAGGCCGAATACCCGATCCATCCAAATAGGACGGCCAACCGTGATATCTGTGAGGCGAGACTGCTATGCGCACACTGTATAGAGAAACACTGCAAGCTATAGATAAAGGAAGATATGCAGGACGACATCAGGAGGCCACTGGCCTGTCAAGATTCCACCTTGCCGTACCTGACAAGTGGTTTATATCGCCTGAGAAAATCCCCGACACAGCCGAGGAAGCGATCCAGGCTGGCCTGAGGAGTTCCAAGGATGATGGCCAAATAACCCCTTCTTGTAGTCCAGAAACCGCACTTCAACATCTCTAGCCAAAAGAGCTCCTTCAAAGACTCATCCTCGTCGAGGTCTGCGATCGACTTGATCGGAGCAACCGTCGTCTTCATAAAATGCGAAGCCAGAAGCGTTCCCCTCCCCGTCCACGCCATGCTCGTACCGCGGCACAGCTCTTGCAGTTGACCCAGTAGAACATCTCCGCGGCCGTTGTGCGCAAGAGCGGCTTCCGGTGTGTAGACTTTGGTGAGGCCAGTATAGCCTGCTCGCATCGTCAGAGTATTATTGTTGAAGGTTCCTGAGTGGCCCAGGGCATTGGGCGTCCGGGGATCGAAGACAGCCATTATGTCTTTCCGTCCTCCGAACGCTCCAAAGGCGAGGCCACCCCCCAAGTATTTGCCCAAAGTGGTCAGATCTGGTTTCAAATCCAGAATACTTTGAAGGCCGCCCGGTGCTAGGCGGGACGTTTGCACCTCATCTAAGATGAACACAATTCCTGCCTGTTGTTGTCCAAGACAGACCAAGTCAGCGTGTGAGGCCTTTTCTCGAATAGTGTTCCACCATGGTCTCATACCTTCTTTGCAGAAGCCTGCACGGCGTGCAAAAACTCCCTGGTTCCCAGGATGTTGCCAGCCGCGCCCTGCATTGCTTCGACGAGTACGGCCCCAACCCCAGAATCCTGCTCGATCGCGGCCGTGGCCGCTGCGATGTTATTGTACTCAACTACCACAAAATCAGTGTCGTTGACGGTGTTAGGCATAGGCTCATAGCGAAAAGTCAGCACACCGCCGTGGTATCCGCCGGTAAAGACCACGACCTTCCTCCTTTGCGTGAAGTGTCGAGCAGCCATGATTGCGTGGAGGTTTGCTTCTGTCCCAGAGTTACAGAACCTCACTTGCTCTAGGCTGAACCTGGAGCAAAGGAGTTGTGCATACTCGATCTCATATCTCGTGTGTGCACCAAGATTCAGGCCTGTATGGGCGATGGCAGACTGAAGAGCGGACAGGATTGTTGGTTCGGAGTGGCCGTATAGACCGGCGGAGAACTCCCCTACCAAGTCTGTAAATCTGGAGAAAGAAACGGGTCAGCCGTAGGCAGACGATCCAAGAGCTGAGCGTAGAATACTGGTGTCCATCTTCATCAGTGACTGTATGGGATTGGCCCGATACCATACTGAGAGGAAATGGTGGTGAATAAAGCACTGTTCTCGAATTTCCGCCGGGCAGATATACTAATGCATCTTGATGAAGGGCATACGACTTGGGATGGCTGTCCAGATACCATTGTCGACTGACCGAGATGGCCGCTTCGACCTGCTCACTGTAGCCTCCTTTTCTCGTGTTCTCGACTGGATTCTCATTGGAGGCATCGACTACGCCCGACTGAATTGAATGCGACTCATCAGAAAGATAATCATTGGCTGGCATGTTGCTCATTCCTTATCTCTGACAGGCCGCCTGATCGTATGCCTTTCGATACCCAGACGGTGGAAAGGAGAAAGCCGTGAGCAGAAAAAGGACACCCTAAATGGCTTCCCTCATCATCTATAACTTCCCTTCTGTAATTATGAGTAAGTTGAAGAATGCTTCGTGTGGACCCTCGGCAAGATACTCGGAATAACTCCTTCCGTGGTTCCCCTCTGTGAAGAATCCTGACAGCTCGTAGACTTGGGAGTTATCTTCCCGGCTGTCGGAATGCCAGGCCAGAATGATCGCAAGATCGCAATGAGCGCAATGAGCGCAATGAGCGCAAGTGATCACAATGATACAAGATCCTGCTCTTAATACCGTCTAGATGTGCCCATCTCATGATTTTATTCTTCCCGCTGCAGCTTGAACTGGTCTCTGCATTACAAATTTCCTTCACCTCCCCCATTGATCTTGTACGTTCGAATCTTCGTGGTCCCAAGCAATCAATTATCCAAGTGACTGGCTGCCACAGTGTTTCGACGCCTGTACAAAGTCGAAAAGGGGTCCAGTTTGGTTAAGTAGTTATACACAAGACCAGGATTTCAAATGACGTCGTGTTCAACAACACGAAACTTCAACTGACTCCAGCTTCGGCTTAGAGTCCTCCAGACAACAGCCAACCCTTTGTCCTTGCGGCCATGGCCAAGAAAGCTAAGCACGCCGTCCCTAGGAAGACAGCCGGAGAGTCCGTGTCAGGCGATGTGGCCCATCGCACCCCAAGACTCAGCCCATCATCGAATGATACTTGTCAGAGCCAACCAAGTCGAAGAACTGTCTTGGGCCTGTTGAGCGATATAGACGCTCAACGAGTGCTACAATTAACTGTACTTGCAGCTGTTTCCTCTCAGATATCTCAGCTCAGCCTGTCCCCCGTATACGGCTCCGTCCCGTCAGGCCTCTACCACCACTACGGCGTCCTTGCCTCCCTCTTCTTGGCATTCGGGCTACGCCGTCGACTACCAGCGTGGACTTCAAGAGCTATCCCTGCATTCGCCTTTTGGATCCCCTCAATCCAGTTTGCCCTCTTCCAATTCAGTTCTACCCTCGGTCCTCACTATGGCCCCCTCCTTACTGAACTCCTGACCTACTACCCGCTCCTCACCCTTTCAATGTACAAAGCATTCCAGCTGTGTAACCATCTTCTGGCGGGTCCAGCCACCTCGTCTGTTCTCTCCGAGACCACCCCTGCCCTATCAATCTTTCTACTTTTCACCATCCTCCAACGCAGTACCCAGTCCTGGATCCAGCGATACATTGGCGTCAAGATCCTCTTCACCCGCGTATTTCTGCAACTAGCCCTTGCCACCCTATATGCGATGGTTCTTCCGAAATCCCTTTTATGGCCTGCCATGCCCTCCATCGCCTTCACTTTGGTTGCCAACCCCCACACTGCTCTCCAGCGGACAACAGAAGTCCTCAACAATACTCTGGGCCTCCACTCCTACACCTTACTCGACCGTCATGAATCCTTGACGGGGTATATCTCTGTGCTCGAGTCCAACGCTGGGCACTTTCGTGCCTTGCGCTGCGACCATTCTCTTCTCGGTGGGAATTGGCTCCTACCACCACGACTTACTGGTACCAGACATGCACCACGCGTTCTTCCTGAGCCCATATACGCAGTATTCACCATGCTCGAGGCGGTTCGCCTCATTCAACCCTCACCATCAGCTCCTCTCTCCCAACAAAAAGCCCTTAACATCGGCCTCGGCATCGGGACCGCCCCCTCGGCTCTGATACACCACGGCATCAACACCACCATAATCGAACTCGATCCCTGGGTGCACCGATACGCTGTCGAATACTTTTCCCTGCCACACAATCATTCCATATATCTCGGTGACGCTGTTGCTGCCGTGAAAGCAAACGTGAACAAGAACCAGACCAAGATCTTCACCCACGTCATTCATGATGTCTTTACCGGTGGTGCGGAGCCTATACAGCTGTTTACCCTTGAGTTTTTAAGCGGACTGAGAGACTTGATGACAGACGACGGCGTTGTAGCCATCAACTATGCAGGCGACTTGGCTCTGCCCACCACCTCGATGGTCTTCCGAACCATCACTTCGGTCTTTGGCTCATGTCGCATCTTTCGGGAAGAGCCGAAGCCAGAATCGGCCGATGCAGCCAGCACATCAGCAAAGGCAGGCATGGATTTCACCAATATGGTCTTTTTCTGCATCAAACCCTCCGCTGTTCCCATCGCTTTCAGACAGCCTATCGAAAGTGACTTTTTGGGCAGCGGCGCGAGGCTGCAGTTTCTGGTGCCGAAATTCGAGGTCATGCATAGTGAGTTTGAAAGAGATGGAGACCTGCTGACGGAGAATAATGTCAAGGTGGTGGAGAAGTGGCAGGCCCAGAGTGCTGTTGGCCACTGGAGAGTTATGAGGAATGTTCTGCCAGATGTGGTGTGGGAGTATTGGTAAATATGGGGTTTTGGACTCGAGTTGTCGTCTCAAGATAGGTAAGGAAATAAGCAGGGAAATTGTGGCTTTGTTGTAGAGTGCAGCATTTGGCTAAATTCCAACAGCTTGCAAGGGCGACTTAGAGCGGGATTTACATCCTAGAGCGTATCCTAAGTTAGTTTAAGGTTCGTCGTAAGCCGGGCGGAAATCATTCCCGGAAAAGTTGATCTACAAAATCACATTGTCACATAGTAATTAATCAACTAATAATGCCTGATTGTGGAGTCTATTGTGTCTACTTGAAGATATTCAGACATAAGTCCCTTCGACTACAAGACACTGAGCTAGCATTTCTCCCTTTCCTGTGTTTCGGGCGCCTTCCCGAGATCTGGAGACTTTGTTGCCGAGTCTTCCAACTCGTCACGGCGTGCCTGCCCGTAGCCCGTTGTTGGCTGGTGCCTGGCGCCAAGTGCCCGCCCCACTTGAAGCCAGTTTGTAGTCTGACGGTCCGACCGTCTGATCCTGACAATCAATTCATTCAGACAGATCGCTTGTTTCTTGCTTGCTGTTCGTTCTCCATCGTCAGATAGCCGAAAGCTATCTTACACAACTTTCACCCTTGCTCAGCAGTATGGGTGCCTAGCGCTGAGAGGCATTGAGAAATATCAAAATATGGGACTAAGACAACGGGGCTACTGGATGAGACTTGAATTGTTTTGACCTCTACAGCGACCCTTCAAGTATCACGGCTTAGTCGCCCCTTTTTCTTCCAGATACCGGAAAGCTAGTGGAAAACTCAGCTCTTAGCAAATGGAGAGCTACGGTTTGGGCGACTTCTGGCCAGGAAGTTGGCTTCCGTACACGGCCTGCCCTCAGCCGTTTGTCCTTTTGATCTGATGAACACATTTGTGCAACCCACCTTTTTTCAGCCTTGCAATGATGCCGCGCGCTTAAGAATATGCAACCTATCATTCCCCACCAACACTGAGGCTGATATGGAGTCAGTCTCAGAGCCCTGTCCACTATGCCGTGCGGCATAGCCCCAACCGGCCATTCAAATAAATGTACGTAGCACTAAGCATGACACTGACCACTGTGGAGTACTGAACGTGTGTGTTGTGGCCTACGAACCCGGATCAGGCAGAAATGGGGCGGGGTGACAAGTGAATATATCTCAACAATCTCGCCGGTGATTTTGAGCCTGATATCTTACACTTATCACGAGCTGGAGTCTTTCGACAGAACTTTCCATCTCAATCCATTTCGATTACTGACACCCGAGAAATCTCCCTTTGGACGTATCCGTCAGGATGAGTGGACGATCGATCGACGGATTGTCACGGAGCGCGATTCTGTACATGATTCATCACATATTCCTCCCGCCCAAACTTCCTTGCAAAGATGACTCTAGTCCAGATCACGAGACAGTCCTACTGGACATCACAATCGATGCACTTCGGGACTTCAAGGAACAGGTCAAGGACAATCACAATGGCACAATTGACCTGATTATTGGTATGATCACCAGCATGAAGGTTGTGAATGGCACCCTCGATTCTAGGGGCACTGTCAACGAGTTGGAGCTTTCCAACGCCCTGAGAGATTTGCCCGAGAAAGGTAGACAACACTTTCCCTCGTCAGTCATTTTTCGAAGCTGAACT
Organism: Chaetothyriales sp. CBS 132003; assembly: GCA_003709865.1. Taxonomy (NCBI): domain Eukaryota; kingdom Fungi; phylum Ascomycota; class Eurotiomycetes; order Chaetothyriales; species Chaetothyriales sp. CBS 132003. The sequence continues at coordinate 48,875 of QRBJ01000078.1, forward strand.
AGTTTTCAGGTGGCACAATCCTCCTCCACATTCGGGCTCAGAATGCCGGTGTTATGATCAGTAAGGTGGACTGTTTCATCCACGTGGAAGCCTTTGAGCTATGTCCTATCAACGAACAGGTCCTCACCACAAAGGGTCGACTCCTACGCTCCTTCCCCGGGCCCGCCCTGGGCCTCACCATCGATGCGTTCGAGCAACCCGATCTTCAGGCAACAATAGCCCACACGCTTGCTAAGATGAGTCATCAGCCTGCCCTAGAAACTCAGCCCCAAGTGAGGAAGGCAGGCCGCATGCACGACGAAAGCCGCGATACCACACATCCCAAGATGGTTACAGAACTATTCATGGGATTTCTGAACTCGATAGGTAGACCTGTGGATGTCCTACGCCTCCGGAAGAATACTCGTGAAGAAGTCATGTGGCTTGATGCCTTGTTACCTTGGCGAAGATCCCCTGTTTGGATGCTTCTCCGCGTCGCCATGCAACTTGTTTTTTCCAGGTTGGCAGGTTCGGGGAATCTATCGGCGGATTATTACAAGACTTTCATGGTATTTCTTATGGGGAAGGTGCTTCAGCTATCGCTTCAGGACGAGATACCCTCCGATCTGCTGTACACTATGAACGCCAAGCTTGGTCGCCGCCTTGTCAAGCTCGATCCATTGGTCCCAAAAGCTGGAATCGCCCTGGTTCAACGTGTTATGCGCACAGCATCTGAAATCATTCGCGTGAGGTGGGAGAGGATTATGCGGCGAGCCTCCCCTCGCCATGATTTGTCAATTCTCGAAAGTCTAGATTTCAAGCGAGATGCCTTCGCCCATCTCAAGGGCTTATCTGAATGTATCAACTCACTGTCCACAGGGGCAAACTGGACGGCTACGGATGCGTTCCGGCCCACTTCGGTCCTTGTCAAATACCAAGCCGGCACTCTCCCGACCTCTCCGTTCTCCTCGGACGAATACCTGGACTATAACCTCAAAGCTTTTGAGGCTTGGGTTGCATCACACCTACCTCAATGGCTTGAGCATCACAAGGGTAATGCCAGCACCTGCGGAGAGTTAAGTGCCTTGATGGTGACGTACTATCAAGTCGCATCAGCCCGATATTCTGGAAATCCAGAGAGCTTCTCCACACTGTTATTGACCATCATTGAGCTCTGGATTGCCTGCGACCAGTCTGCATTACATCTATGCAAATTTCTCGAGGAGTACGATCCAGGTATCCCACCTGAAGTGGCTCGGTCTTTGGTACTGCCTTTAAAGTGCCAGATGCAGCGACTGCTCCGCGCTGAAGATCATCTCAAGCGCCGTCGAATGGTTGGGCATCTTCATCCCTGTCCATCTATCTTTCGAGACTATGGCCAGTCAGATTGTTTTGCAGTGAGATACTTCAATCAATCTCCCAAGCATCAGCATCTACGTGAGAAGATTGAGTCCCATGCCACCCAGACCAGAAATGCGAAAGTGAACGAACTACATGAGAAGAAGGAGAGATATAGGTCGCTTATGCGACTGCACGATCAAATCACCTGCGAATATGAGGAAGTCGTGGTCGATTATTACAATGACGTTACAGAGCAACGTCATAGTGGCAGATGTCAGAAATGCCGGTACAAATCCCAGGCGGTCAACATCGACATCCAAGTTCATGAGTGGCCATTGCCAGAGAACGACTTGGAAGCGAGATCTACAGTATTTGAACTCAACGTTCCTTCCTTTTTTGGTCAATGGCGCGACACAGCTCTGTTTCTTCTCCTTGAAGTTTTGAAGGTAGAGTGTCCGTCCGCTAGCCGTCCTCGGGCAAGTCATCCTCTGAGGACGTACAGAGGCCTATCATCCTTCTTTATCTCTCACAGCTCGGGACAGCGTCTCAATATCCTCTCTGAAGTTAAACCACATGGAGCCACTCACCGCCGGAACAAGTCCATCGCCGTCACAACCGAGAGCGATATTTGCCTCAAAAATGGATTGCGATATCGGTACCATGACAATACAACCAACACCTTTATTGACAACTTCCATATGAAGGATGGAATCTTAAATTCACTGACATATAAACTACCCAAGTCCTCATCACGACTGCAGCGGTTTCTCTTGCGCTCAAGCACCACCCCAAGTGGCCCGTCGCCGAATACGGTCATAGCGAGCCAGAATGACTGTCCTGAGCACATGTCTTTGGACGAATACAAGGCACTATGTTCTGTTCCGCTTGGCCATCGCATTCAGTGGCTTAACATTTTGCTGCAGCTCTCTGCCCCATCAGTTGATTTCAGAAAGGTGGAGACCGGCCTGATGATCCTTCAATCTATCTATCAAGCTGGACCTTCTCAAGACGAGAATATATTGCGAGCAGGTCACGAGGTCGTGAGCGATCAGAATTTTGCCAATGCTCTCTTAAGATGCCTTGATGAGAGCTTACAGCGCGTCCGGGAGAATTGGGAATCCTCGCAAGCAGTCAGCACATTCATCTCGGTCTCTGCTCGTCTCTTATCGTTGACCACTGCAGAGGACATCAAGACCCGTTGCTTGGACTTCTTGCATGAAACTCGAGTAGTAACATTTGGTTGGATTAATCTTCTCACGGACAAGGCGTACGGAGCAACCAATGATGCTCAGAGAGCAGAGCTGCTTGCCCATGCCGTCGAGCTCGCTTTGATCTGTACCGACACTTTCAATGTCGACGACAGCTATCTAGGCCGTATATTGACCTTGCACGAAGATGGGTCCGTCTTCATCCAATGCTGCATTCTCATCCAAAACAGCGCTTCTGCCAATGTGGCCACTTCTCAACCCATGACCTCAATCCTGCATCAGCGGTGGAAGTCTCTCTGCTATCGAAGCTATACCATTCTGGCGAACCAAATTGTCAATGTCGACAGTCGATCTCTGGATGATGCAATCAGGAATACATGGTCCTCTTACGCGGCTGGTGATGGCTGGCGTGCTGTATCCAACGAGTTCGATCACTGGTTGTTCAAAACGCTCTCTCTTGAATGCAGTGAAAAGCCACTGGTGGTCCATTATAATCTCTTGACTGGTGAGCTTCTCGTTGGTGGACTCCCTTTGGCTCATCTACCAAGCAATTACGTTAAGCACTTGACGTATCGCACTCTCTTTGGTCAGTCTAGTCTGGAAGTCATGCCGACCACTGTCAAAGGGATGCAGTTCTCTGCGAAGAGGGATCATGCAGGATACACAATTTACCTCGGCATCCGACCCATATCCGACACCATCGATCTCACTGGATCTGATTTTCTAGTTCGAGCGGTGAAAGATGGCCGGACATATGATCTTGTCCCTTCTCGGGTTTTGCGCGGGCATTTTCCTGGGTACTTCACTGAGAAATTTGTTCATTGGTACAATGAGAAGGATGACTGCGTGGAATTTCGTTCCATTAAAGACCCCTGGAACTCATATCCAGACAACTGGAAGTTGATCAGAGATCCATGTGATGACCGGTGGCGTCTAACGAGGGATGGACTATTTTTGATCAGCGTCGAGAGTGAGACTGCTAGAGTGATCTCTGGCATTCTTTCTCCCCTGGAGAATTCTTCCCGTTTGCACATCACCCTACAGAGCTCGTCGTCGTCACTGGAGATTGAGCTTCCTAGACTCTCGCTAGCCTTCTTCCTCAAGTCGGGGACTTCGTTACTTCGATCTAAACAGTTCCGTGCGCTATCCATCGACTCAGATCAGTCCTTTGGAACACTAGTCGGTCTGCAGAGCAAGCTCATGCTGCAAGACGATGCGACTGGGCGACGTTCAGTGATCATCCCGGAAGGCTGTGTGTCCTACCGAAGGGATGGCGATCATGTTCATGTCACTATCGCTCAAGATTCCTCCGCGAAGGCTCACGCATACCCCGTGGACTATCAGCTTGGAAGACTCCTGGACAACGGAACCTTACAGAGCAAATTATGGATATGCTATCTCCACGCACTGACATCCTTCTGCCTGCCCGATCCCCTCATGCAGAGAACAGGGACCGAGCAGGCCCTCTTCATTCTTGGCTCCGCTGCAGTCAGATCATTCGATCGCCTAGCCCAAGAAAACATCGATGTTCTCCGCAAAATTGCCCGACTGACTGCAGGAAGAAGCTATTACCCAGCCAATGAACGAGTGATGCAGACAGTCAAGTGGGCACCAGAGCTAAGTTTTCTGGCTCAACATGGCGGATTTTACAAACTCGTCAAACTCATCTTTGCCCAAGCTGAGAGGACCAGAGTATTTTACCTGGGGTCTCATATCAGACCGCCGACTTTAGACCATGTGGAACCGGACCTACTGGACCGCGATTGCATCCGGTCATCCACGTTCCGCGTATCTGGTTTCGGGGCAGAAGATCACACCGTCGAATGTGATGCCATCTACTCGGCCAGGGATGAGGGCCAGAATTCGCCGGAAGGTTTCAAAGCCTTCGTCATGTCTAATTTTGTGCTTAACGAACATCCAACGTTTTACTATCAAGTTCCACCTAAATGGAGAGCGCGGCTCTGGCGTTTTCTCGCGCAAAAGCCACTGATACTCGGTCCCGACCATCCAATACCATCCTCCGAGCTGAATTATGATGCTGGGTTGCTCCAAGATTGGACTGAGATTGTCTCAAAATACTGGTGTGCTCTCCACCGAACATTTAGTAGCACGCATACCCGTTTCAACAAATTTCGCCTTATGATCTGGCTCTCTACCCTTGCGTTTGCTAAAGACAGTGATATCGAGATCGTTCAAACTCTTGGGTCATTCTTTGTACTATCCAGGATGGCACAGATTTCTCTTCCCGCGGCCGCTTCCTTTCAGCTGCGGGAGGGGGTGTTCCAGAAGGAAAACCTGCGTTCTGCTCTCAGGACTACACTTCGACCATTTGCTAAATGCCCCGAGTCAAAACTCGCTCGTAATGCCCAGGAAACAGATTATGCACTAAAACAGCGCCGACAACGCCGATTTCAGAGCAACCAGGACTATACACTTGACCAATTGGTAAAAGCACTTGAAACCCAGTGGCCGTGCGAATCTCCAACCTTACCTGAAGATACCCAATTCTGCACCTACATGGATATGAACAAAGTCAAGCAAGCTACAAGGCTGAAGTTCAAGACTTGGTACGACAACCACCGGTTAAATGCGTATCTCCATGAGGTCGAAGATGCGCTTCAGGGTGTGATGGTTGCGGCAGTGAAGATGCCCTCATTACGTTTGGGCAGTCAAGGATTGCCCATCGCGAGGGGACGGGGCTTCATCTCCATCGATGATATATTCTCCCGGTCACCTGCCTCAATACTTTCCTCTACGCCTGGAATCTGCACAGGCGATTTATTGGTGCCCACGGACACAAGAAATGCACCTCCTCGACTCGCTTCCCTGCTAAACGATGTTGGGTCTCTGGCCAGCTCCAGCTTCGAAAAGGGCTACGTTGAGGATCTGCGCGTAAGCCTTCAGTCCTTCCAAAGTTGGGAAAAGCAGTATCGCTTGGCGTTGGAAGGGAAAAGCAAGTCCGTTCTCTATAATCATCTGAGCCGCTGCAAGGACCACGTCGACCGAATCTACACCACAATTTCGGACGCCGCAGCCGGCTGCACTGGGGAGATGTCATCTGAGGTAAGAGATAAGTGGAACCACTTGGTGGTCATGGAGACCATCAAACAATGGCCGAGACTATGCCCAACACTATTTCTGCAACAACTCAGTCGCAATCGATGGCCCAGTATCACACATGGCTGGAGGGTGTATATCGTTCAATATGCACTCGCCCTCACTGAGCTCCAACGAGCGGAGCGGCTCATCAGTCTGTTGGACAGCCAGGTGGATCTTATTAAAGAGTTACGTAACCCCGGGCACACGAATTGGGACCCATTCGTACATCCTGAGTCACTACTCCTGGAAGTTGAGAGCGGCTTCTTAATCCGAGATGTACAGGAAGAAATTGCTCGCCAGATGAGGGATGTCGTTGAGAATGCCACGATGCAGTTGAACATGGGCGAGGGAAAGTCGTCAGTGATTGTCCCTGCTGTTGCCGCTGCTCTCGCAGACGGATCTCGATTAGTGCGTGTGGTAACGGCCAAACCTCAGGCAAAGCAGATGTTCCAAATGCTGGTCTCTAAGCTGGGAGGCTTATTAAATCGGCGGGTCTGTCACATGCCATTCTCACGGTCCCTGCAGCTTAAAGAAGCTGACGCCGTCATGATCGGTGAGATGTGCCGCGAAATCATGATTAACGGAGACATCCTCCTTGTACAGCCTGAGCATGTTCTGTCTTTCAAGCTGATGGGCATTGAGTGCCTCCTTACCGGTAGGGACAAAATCGGGCGTTCTTTGCTCCTCACTCAAGATTTCTTCGACACATCAAGTCGGGATATTGTGGATGAGAGTGACGAAAATTTCAACGTCAAATTTGAACTGATCTACACGATGGGCATGCAGCGACCTGTCGAGTTCAGCCCGCGGCGGTGGGTCTACATTCAGCAAGTGTTAGACATTGTAAGGGATTTAGCACCAGAAGTGAAACTGGAGCTTCCCTTTTCCATGGAGGTCGGCGAGGGTCCGTGTGGAAGTTTCCCGAGAACACGAGTCCTTGATTCCGACGGCCAGCGGCGACTTTGCAACAGTATCGCGAAATGTATCTGTGATACTGGCCTCTACGGATTTCCTGTTGCCAGACAACCTGAGCGCGTCAGAGAGGCTGTGTTTCGATACCTTACCGAGCCCTCCCTTTCTTCTGACGAAATTTGCCGAGTCGAAAGTCAGGAGCCGGGTGGACTTTGGACCGAGGCGACAAATCAAGCACTTCTCCTTCTACGTGGACTCCTTGCGGGGGGAATCCTGTCTTTCGTGTTCGGCCAGAAACGCTGGCGAGTGCAATATGGGCTTGACACGAGTAGAAGACCTCCCACGAAGCTTGCAGTGCCTTATCGGGCTAAAGATAGTCCGACATTACGATCAGAATTTAGCCATCCCGACGTTATCATTGTTCTAACGTGTCTCTGCTACTACTACGGTGGAATGAAAAACGACGACTTGTTCCTTGCTTTTGACCACCTCCATAAATCCGACCAGGCCGATGTTGAATACCAAGAGTGGGTAAAAGATGCTCCTGAATTACCGGCAGCCTTTCGCCAGCTGAGTGGCATTAACCTCAAGGACCGTGTCCAATGTATCCGAGGGGTATTTCCTTGGCTCCGCTTTGCCAAAAAGGCCATCGATTATTTCTTGACGCACCTCGTCTTTCCGAAGGAGATGAGAGAATTTCCACACAAATTGTCTACTTCAGGATGGGACATTGGCCAGATCAAAACACTTCCGACAAGTGGCTTCAGCGGTACAAACGACTCTCGAATGACTCTGCCTCTCAGCGTGAGACAGCTCGATCTTCAAGAGCAGAAGCACACAAATGCATTAGTTTTGGAACATCTCCTCCGACCGGAAAACTCTGTCATGGTCATGCCGACTAGAGCAGAAGATGTTAGTTCAACCGCTGAAAGCCTATTGGACATGGTTACTGAGATGGACCCGCCAGCACAAGTGGTTCTCGACGTGGGGGCGCAGATCCTCGAGCTTAGCAACGTGGAAGTTGCAAGAGAATGGCTGAAGAGGACGCAGGACCGCGAGGAAGCCCAGGCGGTTGTGTTCTTCAACGAGGATGATGAGCTTTCCGTCCTTGACCGAAGGGGTCGAATTGAGCGTCTTCAAACCTCACCCTTCGCCGACCAGCTTGATGTATGTCTCGTCTTCTTGGATGAGGCCCACACAAGAGGAACAGACTTGAAACTGCCAGAATGCTACAAAGCAGCGGTAACTCTAGGAGCAAACCTAACAAAAGACAGATTGATTCAAGGTAAGTTTACAATGTTCTTCATGATGATTTCTCTACTGACCTGCCTCAAGCATGCATGCGAATGAGAAAATTGGGCCATGGACAAGCGGTCGTATTTTGTGTTCCGGAAGAGATTAAGAGGAAACTTGTATCGAGTGGAAGGACGTCCAAGGACACGGGCATTGGCGTGTCTGACGTTCTCTGCTGGGCCATTACGGAAACGTGGGCCGATATTCGTCGGAGCATGCCGTTATGGGCAGTACAGGGACGACGTTTTGAGTATCAACGTGGACTTTGGGCTGACGCCCGTATCGACGGGGGCATGTGCAGAAGCCAGGCCGAAAGATTTCTTGAGGATGAATCACAGTCTCTGGAGTCCAGGTATCGACCCCGTGGCATTACCAACATGGCACCCTCGACGCAGGCCGAGCAAAATGTGAATTTACAGCACATTGCGAACCGCTGTTTGGAGTTCGACAGCCTGGAACACGGTACTGCTTCACTACAGGAGGAACAGGAGCGTGAATTGTCACCAGAGATTGTTCAAGAACGTGAAGTGCAGAGACCGGCGCCGGCAGCACCAGCGAAGCATCGCATTCACCCTGATCTGAGGGCATTCGTGATTGATGGAATACTGCGGAAGGAGTCAGCGGCCTTCAAACCTGCATTCGAGACGTTGCGCCAGACAAGCGCAGCGGCGTATATTGATGTCTCACAGTTCCCTCCCGACGTCCTTGTGACAGTCGACTTTGCCAGCACGGTTCAAAGTTCGGGCCGATGCGCTCTCCTCGATACCTACCAGCGATCAGTGCAGTGGATTCTAACAAGCGTGGGGAGCGGCAGTGACAATGTCGTCAAGTACCTGGTCATCATCAGCCCCTACGAAGCAGAGATGCTCCTGACAGACGTAAGACGTTCCAAAAGAGTGATGCTCCACCTGTATGCGCCACGACCCAACCTCGGCATCCGGCCAATGGATAACTTGGATCTGTACGTTATTTCGGGAATGCCAGCATTACCAACCCTGCCGTGTCGTTTTGTCACTCAACTCAATTTATTTGCGGGACAGCTGTACCTAGACTCTTTTAGGGAGTATGTCGAAGTCTGTACTGCACTCGGCCTTGCGTGGCAGAAGGCTGAAGATGGAAGCACCATCGCGGCGGATGGTTTCATCGTACGAGAGAGCAATAGCCAGACAGCTCCCGCATCCGGCTTCAGTCAGAGTCCGGTGTCGTTCCTTCGAGTGTTCATGACGAAAATTCGGAAAAACTGCGAGGAAATCGAGAAGACTCATATGGGGGCAATCTTGGGTGGCCGACTCCTTTGTCCTTCTGATTTTGGAGAGCCAGAGAGAAGGTAATTAATTATACAGCGACCGATTCGTGATGTTTTCGCTCAGCTGAGCAAGCGCATGTCTGGATGGGGGAGATCAGCATACGCTAGAGAGCAGAGGGAAGGCGTGGTGGATACCAGACTACTGGAAATAACGTCATATGTAAAAGCGGCAGGTCAGAGTGCCAAGCGACGTGTATGGCTTTCTCGCAAATTATTCTAATAGTAACTTAAACCACGCTAGCACGGGATATGTCGTCGTAGAAAATTTGCATTCCACAGTGGCAGCGGAGGGCAAAGAAGTGTGATGAATTTGAATCTAGCTAGCTTCTTTGTTAGATACTTGATTTCATAGTTGGCGGCCGAAGATCTCCGCACTGAGCGGTTGCGAAGAGCTACGAGAATAGGGGTATTGCCGACTCACGAGCACGTCCAGCTTGTTCTTTGGCGTATTACGCGTATTATTAGTAATATTGGGGCTACTGGTCGCTGAGACGACGACAACAGCAACAGCAACAGCAACAGCAACAGCAACAGCAACAGCAACAGCAACAGCAACAGCAACAGCAACAGCAACAGCAACGACAACAGCAACGACAACAGCAACAGCAACAGCAACATGGCCAGACCAGTGGCTGCCGGGTTGAGGTCATCAATCTCGAAAGCCTTTACACGGCCTTACTCAGCCCCTGTGGACTCATCAATACCGGCAAGCAAGGCCAAGTATGTACCTTCATCCGGCACCTATCCGTCCGGCTTCTACGTCTCTGGCGTGCATGTTGGCGTGAAGGCGTCCAACAGCACGAAGCCGGACCTCGCGTTCATCACGTCTGACCGGCCGGCGCATGCGGCGGCGGTGTTTACGACCAACAAATTCCAGGCGGCGCCAGTGCAAGTATCCCGGTCAGTGTTGGAAGGGCGCAAAGGCGAGGGCGTGCGCAGCATCATCATCAACTCGGGATGTGCCAACGCGGTGACGGGCGAGGGGGGGCTGCAGGATGCCGAGGCGATGGCGCGCGCGGCGACGGCGTGCTTCGACAACAGCCCGCTCAGCAAGACGGCGACGCCACAGAGCCTGGTGATGTCGACGGGAGTGATTGGCCAGCGACTACCGATCGATAAGATCGTCAGCGGGATCCCACGCGCGTACGCTGAGCTGGGCGCCTCGCACGACTCCTGGCTCCGCACGGCCAAAGCGATCATGACGACCGACACGTTCCCCAAACTGGTCAGCACCACGTTCACGCTGCCGTCGACCAAAGGCACGGAGTACCGGCTCGCAGGCATGACCAAGGGCGCGGGCATGATCCACCCGAACATGGCGACGCTTCTGGGCATCATGGCGACTGACGCGCCCATCACGGCGCCGGCGCTGCACTCGCTCCTCACCACGGCCAACGCTCGCTCGTTCAACTCGATCTCGATCGACGGCGACACATCAACCAACGACACGGTGGCGATTCTGGCCAACGGCGCGGGCGCGCCGGAGAACGGGCAGTACATCACGTCGGCCGCGTCGCCAGACTACGCAGCCATGAGTGAGCTACTGACGTCGTTTGCGCAGCGGCTGGCGCACCTGGTGGTGCGCGACGGCGAAGGCGCGACCAAGTTTGTCGAGATCCGCGTGCGCAACGCGGCCAGCAACGCGGCTGCGCAGCTGGTGGCCGCGAGCATCGCGCGGTCGCCGCTGGTCAAGACGGCGCTGTACGGGCGCGACGCCAACTGGGGCCGGATCCTGTGTGCGATTGGATACACAGCGGGTGTTGGGGACGAGGTGGTGGTGCCGACGCGCACCAGCGTCTCCTTCATCCCGGCCGACAACTCGGGCAGCAAGGACGAGGGCGTGCTGCGGCTGCTGGTCAACGGCGAGCCGCAGGCGGTGGACGAGGCACGGGCGGCGCGGCTGCTCGAAGACGAGGACTTGATTGTCGATGTCGACCTGGGCACCGGCGTCGAGCTGGGCCAGTACTGGACTTGTGATTTCAGCCACGAGTATGTGACTATTAACGGCGACTACAGGACGTGAGAAAAGAAAAGGCTTGCAGGTTGGAGAACGAATAAGAACAAATGGCTAGGAGGGGGCACTCTGTACAGCAAAAGAAAAAAAAGCAAGCGGCAAGGTATTGCTTTTTATTATACATGTCTAGACAGGGGAGAGAGGAACAGCACGGACGGGGCTGCAGCAGAACAGGACAGGCCCCATCTACTGAGGATGCGGCGTTGGCGAGGCCAGCGTCAAGAGGCTCGTCAGATACGGTGTAGTATACAGAAATGGTGGACTGAATAGCGCTTTTGTCGTGGCTGCCGCATGACAGTGTAGGGGAATGTCGTTCCTAGCGCATGTCAATGTTGAGGCTGCCACGTGCCTGCCGCAGGACAAGGTATGAGAATGTGGTGCCTGCCGCAGGACAAGGTATGAGAATATGGTGCCTGCCGCATGACAGTGTGCGAGAATGGGGTGCCTGCCGCATGACAGTGTGCGAGAATGGCGTTCCTGCCACATTCGGATGTCGTGCCTGCCACATTCAGATGTCGTGCCTGCCGCATGACAACGCCGTGCCTGCCACATTCGGATGTGGTGCCTGCCGCATGACAATGCCGTGCCTGCCAGGCCATGCAACTGTATCCATGATTACAGACAAATGGCCGGCCGTGGGCGCGCGCATTCTACGCCATGAGCCCCTTGAGGCCGCCGCCAAAGTCGCCCTCCTTGGCCGCGATCTCAAAGTAGCCGTAGATGATGGTGACGGCGAGCAGGATGCCGGTGCCCGAGCCCAGGGCGCCCAGCATGTCGCTCGCCACCGACAGGGCGCCGATGCAGGCGCCGCCAAAGGCAGCAGCGGTGGGAATGACTCGCTTGAGCTCCTTGTACATGCTCTGCTCACGGTGGCCGGCCATGACGAGGCCCTGGTCCTTGAGCTGCTTGGCAACATCGCGCGGTGCGGAGCCCGAGACCTCAATCCAGGTCTTGGAGAAGAGGGCACAGGCGACGACGATGAAGGCCACGTAGATGAGGGTGTGGATGGGGTCGAGCAGCGCGTCGGTGAAGTTCTGCGGCGGCGACATGTAGTAGGCAATGCCGCCGCTGGCGTACAGCTGCGACGAGCCCTCGCGCGGCTCCCAAGTGCCGATGAGCTTGACGAGCAGGTTGTCGGAGAAGCGGGTGTACAGCATCTGGCTGATCATGAAGATGTTGGAGGCCAGGGCCGACTGCAGCATGATGGGCATGTTGGAGGTGTAGAAGAGGCGGATGGGGTAGGAGCCGCGGACGCCGCGCTGGCGCGACGACTTGACGGGGATCTCGACGCGGAAGCCCTGCAGGTAGATGACGGCGGCAAAGACGGTCAGCGTGGCCAGCAGGTTCATGATGTTGGGCAGGTGCTGGCGGTAGAAGGCCTCGCGCAGCGCTCGCGTCTTGTCGGGCCAGGTGACGAGCAGGTGGAAGAGGGCGATGACGGCGCCCTCAAACTCCTTGCCGCGGCCCGTGTCGATGGTGGTGGGCGAGAAGGCCTTCCAGACGATGGACTCGCAGATGTTGGTGGCGATGAAGAGCGAGATGCCGGAGCCGAGGCCGTAGCCCTTTTGCAGCAGCTCGTCGAGCAGGATGACGACGAGGCCGGCGAGCACGAGCTGGACAATCAGCAGCAGGCAGATGCCGGCGCCCAGATCGCCGGGCTGGCCGTAGAGGCCGGTGAGGACGAAGACGCAGGCCTGGCCGAAGGAGAGGATGATGGCAAACAGCTTCTGCGCCGTCTGGTAGAGCTCGCGGTCGGACTTGAGGTCGAGGTTGACGTCGATGAGGTGGGTGCCGGCCAGGAGCTGCCACTGCTTAGCACGGTCGGCCGTGAGGAGGGGTTGGCGACGGCAAGCACGCAGCCTGCCGGGCCTGCGCCGCGGGCGCGGCCTACCTGAAAGACCATGCCGGAGGAGATGATGGGCGTGGTGCCCAGCTCCATCAGCGTGCCTCTGTTGCTGGCCAGCATCATGCGCAGCCAGTAGATGGGATCAGACGTGTCGGACGACACAATGCCGTACAGCGGCATCTGGCTCATGACCAGGAAGATGAGGAGGGTGCACTGTGCAGCCGGGTCAGCGGGCGGCGTGGCCGGTGGTGTGCGAGGAGGAACGGCTCACTCCTGTCCACATCAACTTTTGGTTGAAGGGCACCTTGGACTCGGGCGCCGCTACCTCGGGCAGCAGCGGCGTGAAGGGCTTGATGAGGTCGAGGAAGCGAACTGGGGGCGGGACAGCGGTCAGCACGGCATAGGCACGGCCATCAGCACGGCATCAGCACGGCCATCAGCACGGCATCAGCACGGCCATCAGCACGGCATCAGCACGGCATCAGCACAGCATCAGCACAGCATCAGCACAGCAGGGGAGAGAGGAGAGGAGCGTGGCATACGGCTACTCATTTTGGCCGAGGGTGAGCAGGAACACGGACGTTCTCGCCTTGGTGCTCGTATGGGAGGAGGGCGTGTTGACGGGGTGGGTGACGGGGTGGGTGACGGGGTGGGTGACGGAGGATGGGCGTCGACGAGGGCGTCGACGAGGGCGTCGATGAGGCTGACAGAGGACGGGCGTCGACGGGAGGACAGGCGTCGACAGGGTGGTTGACGGATGGGCGTCGACGGCCAACTCGTGCCCGCTGCGGACACCGTTGCCGCTCCTGAGCCCTGGCCACACATCAATCGCGCTAGTCGGGCGCAGTCTTGGCGGCCGCTGCCAAGGCCCACATTGTGGGGGGCGTGGCCTTGGCACTGCGCCAGTTGCCCGTGGCCCACGCCGTGGCTGCTGCACCGATCGGCGCGCGCAGGCCGCCCCACGGGCTGCCGGCCTTGGTCCACACGATACAGCTCTCTGCCGGCCTCAGTCCAGCTCTGCCGCCTCGCCGCCGCGCTCGCCGACCGCCTGCATTTCCTCGTCCGTGGCACCTTCCGCATCCCCCCTCCGTGGCACCTTCCGCATCCCCCCTCCGTGGCACCTTCCGCACCCCCCTCGGTGGCACCTTCCGCACCCGCCCTCGGTGGCACCTTCCGCACCCGCCCTCGGTGGCGCTTTCTGCATCCCCCCCCGGTGGCGCCTTCCGCATGCGGCGGCTGCGGCTCCCCGTGACAGATGCACGAGAAGGAAGGCGCAGCCTCTCTGTTGGCGGTGCAGCTGCAGCTCCCACTGTCGCCGCCGCCGGTGCCAGCCACGGGCCCGCCGCGCACGCAGCAGCCACTATGCGGTGACGCCGAGGGCTGGGGCCCCGTGAGCTCGGTGCGCTTCGACCTGACGCCCTGCTTCCTCGACCTCGGCCTCGCCTGGGTCGCCGTCTGGGGCATCGTCTGCGGCGGCGGCGCCGTCTGGTACTTGCTGCGGCGGAAGAGTGCGCAGGACGTGCCCAAGGACTGGCACTTTTACGCCAAACTGTGAGTCTTGTTGTTGCTGAACGGCCTTGCCCTTGCTGTGCCCTTGCTGTGCTGGCCTGAAAAGTCGTGCCCCTGCTGACCGCGGCCAGCTCCGTCGTCGCTGCCGTCGCCGCCGCCACCGGCGTCCACACCGCGCTGCAGATCCAGGCGTGGCCGCAGACATGGATGGTCGACGCCCGCTTCTACATCTCGCTCGGCCTCCTCCTCTCGCTCGCCGTCGTCGCCGCCATCCACTACCTCGAGCACTTCCGCTGCCGCACCCCCAACGGCGTCGTGCTCTTCTACTGGGTCTTCTTCGTGCTGGCGTACGCGGTCAAGCTGCGCTCGCTGGTGTCCCGACAGACATACAAGCACAGCCTGGCCAGCTTCGTCGCCGTCAATCTGACCCTCGGCCTGGCCACGCTGGCCTTTGTGCTCGAGTACTTTGTGCCCAAGCAGCAGAGCGTCTACGACGCCCTCGGCGCCCCGGATGAGTGTCCGGCCGAGTACGCGGACATCTTCTCCATCCTGACCTTTGGCTGGATGTCGCCGCTGATGAAGTTCGGCTACGGCCACTTCCTGACCGCCGACGACCTGTGGAATCTGCGCCAGCGCGACACCACCCGCGTCACCGGCGACCAGCTGCAGGCGGCGTGGGACGCCGAGCTGAAGAAGAAGACGCCGAAAAACAAGAGGCCCAGCCTGTGGATTGCGCTGGCCAAGGCCTTTGGCCGTCCCTATCTGCGGGCGGCGTGCATCAAGACGGTCAGCGACTGCCTCTCCTTTGTCCAGCCGCAGCTCCTGCGCCTGCTCATCACCTTTGTCGACTCGTACCGCGCGGGCAACAAGCCCCAGCCGGCCATCAGCGGCATCGCCATCGTCTTCGCCATGTTCGCCACCTCGGTCTGCCAGACCGTCACGCTGCATCAGTACTTCCAGCGCGCCTTCGAGACCGGCATGCGCGTCAAGTCGTCGCTGACGGCCGCCATCTACGCCAAGTCGCTCAGACTGTCCAACGAGTCGCGCGCGACCAAGTCGACGGGCGACATCGTCACGTACATGAGCGTCGACCAGCAGCGCCTGTCCGACTTGTGCCAGTGGGGCCTGCAGCTGTGGTCGGCGCCCTTGCAGATCGCGCTGTGCATGATGTCGCTGTACAACCTCGTCGGCATCTCCTTCATGGCCGGCGTGGCGTCCATGATCCTGATGGTGCCCATCAACGGGCTCATCGCGCGGCTGATGAAGACGCTGCAGCTGTCGCAGATGAAGTACAAGGACCGCCGCTCGCGCCTGATGACCGAGATCCTGACCAACATGAAGAGCATCAAGCTGTACGCCTGGGGCTCGGCCTTCATGGACCGGCTGAGCCATGTGCGCAACGAGCAGGAGCTGAACAATCTGCGCAAGATCGGCGCGGCCCAGGCCTTTGCCACCTTCACCTGGTCGACCACGCCCTTCTTCGTGTCCTGCTCGACCTTTGCCGTCTTTGTGCTGACCAACTCGCGGCCGCTGACCACCGACCTGGTCTTTCCCGCGCTGACCTTGTTCAACCTGTTGACCTTCCCCCTGACCATCCTGCCCATGGTCATCACCAGCATCGTCGAAGCCTCGGTTGCCGTCACGCGCATCACCGCCTTCCTCACGGCCGACGAGCTGCAGGCCGACGCGGTCAGCATCACCGACGAGCCGGCGTCGAGCGGCCAGGACTCGGTCGTGATGGACGACGCCACGCTGACCTGGGACAAGACCCGCGATCGGCCGGTGCTGCGCAGCATCAACTTCCGCGCGGCCAAGGGCGAGTTGACGTGCATTGTTGGCCGCGTGGGCGCCGGTAAGTCGTCGCTCCTGCAGTCCATTCTCGGCGATCTGTGCAAGGTCGGCGGCAGCATTGCCGTGCGCGGCCGCATCGCCTACGTGGCCCAGCAGGCGTGGGTGATGAACGCCAGCGTCAAGGAGAACATCCTCTTCGGCCACCGCTGGGACCCGCTCTTCTACACCCAGACCATCAACGCCTGTGCCCTGGCCGACGACTTCAAGCAGCTGCCGGACGGCGACCAGACCGAGGTCGGCGAGCGCGGCATCTCTCTGTCCGGCGGCCAACGCGCGCGTCTGACCCTGGCGCGCGCCGTGTATGCGCGCGCCGACATCTACCTGCTGGACGACGTCCTGTCGGCCGTCGATCAGCACGTCGGCCGCCACCTGATCAACAACGTCCTCGGGCCCGACGGCCTGCTCAAGGGCAAGACCAAGATTCTGGCCACCAACGCGCTCACCGTGCTCCGCGAAGCCGACTACATGTATCTGCTGCGTGACCACACCGTGCTTGAGCGCGGCACCTATCACCAGCTCATGGCCATGCGCGGCGAAGTCGCCAGCCTCATCCGGTCGGCGGCCAAGGACGACGCGGCTGCTCCCGAGTGCGAGAGTGACGTTAGCCCGAGCGTCGAAGGCATCGAGCCCGACAGCTCCTCGGCCACCGTGCTTGCGGCCTATGATCCAATCGACGGCGCCGACGACGCCGACGACGACGACGACGACGACAACAACAACAACGTCGCCGCCGCCGCCGCCGCCGCCGCCGCCGCTTCTGCTGCTGCTGCCGCCGCCGACTTGGATCCTGAAGAAACGGAAGAAGCCATCCACCAAGTCGCCGGCCTCGTCTCCATCAGGCCCGGCCCGGCGCTGAATGGCGGCGTGTCGTCTGCGCGCAAGTCAAGCTTCCACTCGCTCCGCCGCGCGTCCACGACGAGCTTCAAGCGGCCCGCTGGCGCCGTCACCGACGAGGAGCACGGGCTCAAGTCCAAGCAGACCAAGGAAAAGACCGAGCAGGGCAAGGTCAAGTGGTCCGTGTACACCAGCTACGCCAGGGAGAGCAACTTGATTGCCGTTGCCATCTACCTGCTGGCCCTGCTTGCCGCCCAGGGCGTGCAGATTGGCGGCAGTTTCTGGCTCAAGCGCTGGTCCGAGTACAACGAGCGCCAGGGCGCCAACCGCCACGTCGGCCGCTACATCGGCATCTACTTTGCCTTTGGCATCGGCGGCGCCGTCCTCGTCGTCGTGCAGACCCTCCTGCTCTGGATCTTCTGCTCCATCGAGGCTTCCCGCAAGCTGCACGACCGCATGGCCTTTGCCATCTTCCGCTCGCCCATGACCTTTTTCGAGACCACGCCCGTCGGCCGCATCCTCAACCGCTTCTCCAGCGACATCTACAAGGTCGACGAAGTCATTGCCCGAACCTTCAACATGCTCTTCGTCAACACCAGCCGCGCGCTCTTCACCCTCGCCGTCATCGTCATTTCCACCCCGGCCTTCCTGCTCGTCATCCCGCCCGTCGCCGTCGTCTACATCATCTATCAAAAGTACTACCTGCGCACCTCGCGTGAGCTGAAGCGGCTCGACAGTGTCAGCCGCAGCCCCATCTATGCCCATTTCCAGGAGTCGCTGGGCGGCGTCTCCACCATTCGCGCCTATCGCCAGCAGAAGCGCTTCACGCTGGAGAATGAATGGCGCATGGACGCCAACCTGCGAGCCTACTTCCCCTCGGTCAGTGCCAACCGATGGCTGGCCGTGCGCCTGGAATTCATCGGCTCCGTCATCATCTTTTCCGCCGGCACCTTTTCCGTCATCTCCGTTGCCAACCAGTCTGGCCTGTCGGCCGGCATGGTTGGCCTCGCGGTACGCAGCCAATCCTGCCCTCTTTCTGCCCTCTTTGCTGGCCTCTGCCCTCTTTGCTACCCTCTGCCCTCTTTGCTACCCTCTGCCCTCTTTCCTGCTCTCTTTCCTCCCCCCTCATCTCTCCCCCTTTCCTCCCCCCTCATCTCTCCCCCTTTCCTCCCCCCTCATCTCTCCCCCTTTCCTCCTTCCCTACCACTCACTTTTTTGCTGGCAGATGTCGTATGCTTTGCAAATCACCCAGTCCCTCAACTGGATCGTGCGGCAAACCGTCGAGGTCGAAACCAACATCGTCTCCGTCGAGCGCGTTCTCGAATATGCCAACCTGCCCAGCGAGGCCCCCGATGTCATTTTCAAGAAACGGCCAAACATCGGATGGCCTGCACACGGCCAGGTCTCCTTCAACAACTACTCTACCCGCTATCGCCCAGGACTGGATGACGTGCTCAAGAACATCAACATCACCATCAAGGCTCGCGAGAAGATTGGCGTCGTCGGCCGCACTGGCGCCGGTAAATCCAGTCTGACGCTCGCCCTCTTCCGCATTATCGAACCCACCGCCGGCAATATCAGGTAGGCACTCTCTCGAAAACTCTTGGCACGCCCGTGCTAGCACCCGCACCCACACCCGCACCCGCACCCGCACCCCCGCCATCCTTCCCGAGACTGTGGGCTGACGTGCTTGCAGCATTGACGGACTCAACACCTCAACCATCGGTCTGCTGGACCTGCGCAGGAGGCTTGCAATCATTCCGCAGGATGCTTGCCTCTTTGAAGGCACCATCCGAGACAATTTGGACCCACGCCACGTCCACGATGACACCGAACTCTGGTCTGTTCTCGGCCTTGCTCGCCTCCAGGAGCATGTGTCAACCATGGACGGCCAATTAGACGCCGCCGTCACCGAGGGTGGTGAGTTGTCTTCCTTCCGCCCTCCCCCCCCCTGCATCTTGTTCCCCCTCGCTCACATGCGACTTTTTCCCTCCAGGCTCAAACCTAAGTCAAGGCCAACGGCAGTTGATCTCGTTGGCCCGCGCCCTGCTGACACCCAGCAACATCTTGGTGCTTGACGAGGCCACCGCCGCTGTCGACGTCGAAACCGATGCCTTGCTGCAGGCCACTCTGCGAAGCACCGTTTTTGAGAACCGCACAATCATCACCATTGCCCATCGCATCAACACCATCCTCGACTCGGATAGGATCTTGGTGTTGCAGCAGGGCAGAGTCGCCGAATTCGCCACGCCGCAGGAGCTGATCAACCAGAGAGGTCTCTTCTACGAATTGGTTCGCGAGGCCGGCCTGCTGGATAGTTTGGCCATCGGCCGGCCTGACCCGGCGCCGCGCTAAATCCTTGAAATGCGGCAAATTCCTCCCGCCTGCCCTGTCCTAGATCTCTAGGAAACAAGTCGGAAATAATTGTAAAGCTTATGCTGGGATTCATTAAGAGCATAAAACCTAAAATCCAGGAAATAATTAAATAATTGTGAAGCCTATCCTAAAGCCTATACCAAGATTCAAAATCCTATACCGAGATTCAAAAGCCTATTCCGAGATTCAAAAGCCTATTCCGAGATTCAAAGCCTATACCGAGATTCAAAAGCCTAAAACCTGAGATCCGGGAAATAGCTAGGAAATCATTGTGAAGCCGATGCTAAGATTGACTTTATTCCCTAGGAAGCTCACTGCTAACGACTATGAGTACTGTATGTAAGACTGTAAGACTATAAGACTGTAAGACTATAAGACTGTAAGACTATAAGACTGTAAGACTATAAGACTGTAAGACTGTAAGACTGTAGCTGCTACCTTGGATACTGCTAGCCAGGATATAATACACCACAATGTTGGGAGTGCGTGCTTTGTCGGCGCGCACTGTGTGGTACATCGTCAACGCCAGCCGTTCATGTCACCCCAAGATCTCCAGGACCCATGTCCCCGACCTTCTTCGGGGGGACAATGTCATGTTGCACAGTGCAAGCTTGATCGGGAAGTAGAGAAATGGACGGGTGATCGTCAGTCGAGCCTCCTCCAATTAGCACTCGGCTATCTTCATCACTCGCCTCCAGCCGTGGCCCCCCCGCTCGCTTCTTTCCCCCCCTGCTCGCTTCTGTGGCCCATAGGAACCCCGGCCAAGTAAGGGACATTTAACGCCGTTGCTATCTTACTGGCTTCATTATCAAGCCTCTCTCGGCCGAGTGCCGCCAAACCCATCAATTTCATTCATCCTGCTTCTTCTTCTTCTTGCGCCCATTTGAGGAGACTGACTCCGGGCCTGGCCAGATGTCCGTAGATCCAATCTCCATTGCGCGACCATGTCCTGCCCCCGTGAAACCCAATCTTATCAGAGCAGCGGCCATCGGTACCTGCGCGTCAAGTCTTGTCTCACATTGTCCAACCAAGTCCTCGATCGCGCTGGCTCTCGGGCAACACAAGGCTCGTGGAGAAGCCTTGCTCAAATGACAAATAGTAGCCCGCCTCCATGTCTTGTCAAACATGACCAGAATAGTAGCAAGCCTCCCTCTCTTGTCAAACATCACCAACATTCAATCGCCACCCTGAAGTCCAGTAGACGGACGTAAAGCCACGGCTACAGCGAGTGGGCAGATCGACAACCCGTGTTTGCTCTCATTGCAGGAGAAAGGACGGGCTGGTGCATGGATATACACGGAGCATCAAACCACCCTTTGCCTATTTAACCCCATCCGTGCACTTTGCCCTCGTACTCGGCTCTGGCAACAGGGACTTCCCACACAAACTCGGTTCAAGTTCCCCCAGCTCGCTACCTCGGGGGGTTACTTCAAGCCGCACGCCGCCCTGTCTGGGGGGGGTGGGGGAGCGGGAGGAGCGGGCAATATGCCATGGTCGCCGCGCGCGTCGTACGTGTACATGCCAAAGCATGGCAGATCCGCAGCTGCTCGACGGCTGCCGACTGCAGCTGCAGATCATTATTTGAGATATCGGCCTTCCCGGGATAGGCCTGCCATCCCTATGCCAATTGGCTTCACTCCCACGCAAGGTATCCTTCCGTAGAACTCTCCAGACACCGCACCCCAACACGGGCACTCTGTGCAGGCTGACCAACAGAATCCGAAAATGCCTTGGGCGCTTTCAGTCACACTGGGCCTAGGCGGGCATTGTACAATATCACAGCGTCTAGACCTGCACAGTCGCTTCCTAGGCGTAGGTATGTATGTATGAGATGAGCCGCTAAGACGCAAAGGCGCGGTATAAGAGCAAACACTGCTACAACGCTGCGGCGCGCGCAACAAGGGACCCCCACACCATCGGACACTTTTCCATAGGGCAGTTTGCATAGCGCACTTTCCATAGGGCACTTTCCATAGCTCACTTTCCACATAGTGGTGGCGGCCGTTTGGCCGCGGGCAGTGGCTGGTTTGCCATACAATCTTGCTCGCCGAATTGGCAAGTACTCGCACCATTTCAGTTTTGCCCTCTGTTGGCGTTCCTTGAACGACAGGCCTGTTAGTGTGCTATCATCCCTAACTTCTGCATGCACCCTAACTGCAACGGGAGCCTTCGGCCGATTTGGACATTGCCGGATTGTCCTGTTGCGCATCTACAAGATTGCTGTTGCTGCTACAACTGCTGTTGTTTGCTGGCTGGCGAGTCGATAGCCCGCTGCAGTACCACCCAGCTCCAAAAGGCGCGGCCGGAGGCTCGCAGACGGCCGTACTTCCCCGTTGCCGGCCCAAGTGGCAGCTAAACTGGGGGCAACTGCCGCTTTGGGTGCGCTTTGCACCACCACCACCACCACCACCACAGCGGCCCCACTAGTCAGCCGAGCAATCGCGTTGCACATGCTGTGGATGCCCATGGCCCTATGGCACTATGGCCCTATGGCCCTATGGCCGTCTTGGCCGTTGGACCGGGAGACGTGCGGGAATCTAATACTGCATCTCCCGTAGCGGAGACGGTCCGCCGCAGTTGCGGCGGGGCCAGGGTCAGAAGCAACAGGGATTTTCTTTGAACCACCTCGTCTCTCGACATCCCTGTCACACTCGTCGTCTTGAAGTATGTCCACGTCCGCGCACCTATCTTTCTTGAAGCACCTTGCCGTGTACGGCCACGCTTGGCTCACACATCCGCTCGCCATGTCAAGCAGTCCATGTGGTGACACCGTCCCTGCGGCCTTCGGCTGCTCAGCTTGTCGCCCATTTGGAAATTTTTCATATACAGCCACTATCTAGGCAGAAGCCAGATCTGGCCTTCCCTCAAATTCATCCCACTGCTTCCTACTCTTTGCCGTTGCCTGGCCCGATCTTCAAGCCTCGCAGCATCCCGCCATCCACTTGGAATCCACTACTATATCTCAATTCCATCCAGGGGGGGTAGCAATCAAGAGAGCCCCAGTTTCGGCTTCTTTCAGAGGGCATTAAGGCGACCTGTCACTGTGCAGAAAAGGCAAGAAAAGCATCAACCCTTTTTTCCCATCACCTCGGATCGTTGTTGAACTTTGGTCATCAACACACACGACGATCTGTCCCCCAGACGAGGACGGTGTGTGTGTGTGTGTGAACAGCCATCTCGCCAGCCTCTTCTTCCATCCCCACCCTTTCTCCCACCACGGCTTCTCGTCAGGCCTGGAGTCAATACCATTCAATGAGTCTAGGATAGGGCATCTCACTCTCCTACTATCCCTCTGGTCGGCACTGTCTTTGAAGTCTTTTGCTGTTGTTTGTTTTGGTGGCTTTGCATGGGTAGTCTTTGTCTTGGCCATCGTGAGTTCTATCTCTTTCCGTGCTTCGCCAAGCCGATCCGCCTTCCACCATCTAGCGGCCGGACCGTCAGCTTATCTTGTTCTCTCGTTGGGGACGTCTCCCCAGGTGCCATCTCTTCAGATTCCAAGGTACGCTCAGTCTGGTGGTTTTGTCTTTGTCCTCGATATGCTCTACTGCCAGGCAGTGAACAGTGGCGGAAGTGCTGGCGAGTATACCCCGACAGATTGTCTTATACTGCTCCATGCCCTGCTCCTTCTGTTCGCCTATTCTCTGCGCAGATTAAGCTCCAGCTATGAAAGATCAAGAAGACTGATGAATATCATTCTTTACATAGTATCTGTCGCCTGCCTCTTAGTCCTTTGCTATAGCAGTCTTCACTTTGGGGAGTTGCTCACGGCGCCAGAGGCAAAGGAATTAACCGAATTACGAATTACCAACTGAATTATCAACTGAATTAATCTTACCATGGCGCTCATTGAAGGATTTGCAGGATTTATGCCTTCTGTTTACAAGGAGCAAGGGCCGAATGACCCATCGATGGGCCTGGTTGTGCCAGGCCCATCTCCACACAAACGGGGACCTGAGGTGTGTTCGCTGGACGGATAGTATGAGTGATGATCTAATCTGACAACAGTCTACCAAACCTGTCGAGTCGCACAGTCTCTTCGTTGCCATCTTCCTCAACGAGGACGGTGTGCTACAGACCAGGTGTTCGGCAGCAATGCGGCGACATGAACGGCACATACTCGAGGACGCTTACCACAAGTTCAAGGACGTGGTTGAAAACTTCCTCGAACAACCAGGTGCGCGCGTATCAAATCGGCCGACCCACTGAGCCAGTGTGCTGACTCGGGGTAGGATCTAAAGGCCACAGCGGCTTGCACCATCCAGCAGTGCCCATGTTTCCAAGAGACCTGGCACCGCAGACATTGATGCGCAAGTCAAGCAAGCGTCGCTTTTCTGACTCATTTTCTTGTCTTGAACAGCCCATGCTCCTCCCATCGCGCCGAAAGGAGGCATTGCGCCAGTCTCGCCAATCGACGCGGAGTGATCGGATCATTTCACTCCGTATTGACGACAAGGATGCCCAAGCAAAATGGTTCAGTGACGCGTTCAAGGCCGTTCAGCAAGTCATGTGCCGCACAATTGCCAAAGTGTGGATCAAGAAAATCCACCCCAAAAAGGCAAGATTGGATCGTTTGCATCCAAGGCCAGTATTGACCTTTTGACTAGCAATCCACCCACCCGTATAATGGACTCTATCCGCGGAACTCGCAGGCCGATCCAAGCCGTACGAAGCCGCCATATTGGCCTGCGCAGTATGTGTTCCCTTGGCTGCCTCTGTTACGCTTATGACGACTGACGTGTTGAAAGCGTGAAACATAAAGAGCCCGACCACATTGATCGAAATGGTAATTACGCGAGTATGGGTGGATGGCGGGAAATGTGGCTGACTACGTGGCAGCCCGTACAGCGCTTCTTGTCCACCTGATCATGAACACACCGCAGCAGCAGATCAAGAACGGGCCGGACGTGGAGACGCCAATCTACGCTCGAGACTTGCTGTTGGCGCTGGAGGAGAAGAAGGCCGACTTTAAGGGTGATCGCTGGCAGATTGTTGCCCAGATTGTCGATACTCGAACGCAGATCGAGAACTACGAAATGGGCGGGTTTGGTAGGTGCTGTGGACGGACGAAGAGTTGTTTCGGGCTAACAAGGACAGACAATGATACGGTGGTCTTCGTGCCCGACTTTAGCGAATCCTTGAGACAGTCGAAAAGTGAAGCTGAGGCCGACGTGGATGACGCAGATACATCCATGCCGGATGGGGAGCTTGGGCCGATTGAGGAGGATGTCGACGACAAGATGACAACGGCTCAGTCTCCTCAAATCCCTCCGACAGCCGCGGGCCAGACTGAGGAGATGCAGGCCAACAACAAAGATTTTTGCGGCGAGCCGCTAAGCGCGGATCGAAAACCCGGCACCGAAATGATGGACGCGGACGATCCCGGGTTGCACGGGGTGGCTAAGCAGGGATCGTTCGTCCGCGGACTTAAGGTAGAGGATGTGCCTATGCAGGTCCAGCGCTACCCCCTGCAGGAGATGATCGACTTCCACCCTCGATCAGGACTGAGAGAGGGAAACGGCGCCATGTCTGAGGGATGGCTCCACCACCATCCCTCACCACCAGGATTCATGCCTCCGGCTTTTGGTCTCAACGGCGGTCACATGCTCGCGCCAGACGGGTTTGCCCTGCACGAGCTCAGCCCGGTTCACGCCGATCAGCCAATGCCTGCCATGGCGCTGACCCACGGCCTATCGACGTGCGACGGTGTCGCGTTTCAGGGCATTGCCAACAGTGGTTCACGGCCTATGCCCGCACGGGCCATGTCGACGGGGTACCCCGGCGGGCAACCTCAGAACGAGATGCACGGCCTAGACCTTTTTCAACAATCGTATTTTGCAGGATAGCGCGTGTGTGGTGGCCTATGCCACCCTCCTCGCGGCGCATGCCAGCACCCGGCTGGAGAAGACGAAGACGACAGCAACATCGACTTGGAGCTCGACAGCCGGCGATATACATACGACATAGATGTACAATCCTCTCGGCAGTTTGATTTCCTTGTGTCCCATGAAGATGTGTTTACCAGTCTCACTGCTATAATACCTGAGCCTCGCGGCGCGGGATATTGTTTCTTGTTCGGGTTCAAAACCTCGTTTTGTCATCAATTCAAGAGAGTACCAGCCTTGTAGGCGCGCAATAAACAGCAGGACCAGCCTACAAACTATACGCCTTTGATTCGAATCCTTTGGTTTTGGCCGTTTCTCTTTTTTCGGGTTTTGTGTTTTGCGCTTTGGTTTTGAGCCGGAGCTGGAGCTGGAGCTGGAGCTGGAGCTGGAGCTGGATTTTAGCCAACGCGCGCAGCGAGTTTCGCACATGGCACGTTTCCATGGTTTTGAATTTGGTTCGCTAGCAGCTACCGGACATGTGGGGAAGAATGTGGCATAAGACAGGGATGATTTGGGTCAGGCGACGACTTTGGGCAAGGCGATGATTTGGGCAAGGCGGCGACTTTAGGCAAGGCGACGACTTTAGGCAAGGCGACGACTTTAGGCAAGGCGACGACTTTGGGGAAAATGCAAATGCAAATGAAAATGAAAATGAAACGAAAGAATTTTCAAGTTGGTCAGTCAAGACCCATTTGCCTGCTTGTGCATCCTGCTGACGACGTCAACAAGGGGAGTGTTAGGCTGGAGAGCCCTCTAACTCCAAAAGGGTAGGGAATCTTGCAACTGTCGGGCCAAGACTCAGGCGTTCCAATACATTCAGGACAGGGGCGACGATAAGGGTGACGGGCGATATTGATGACGACCATGACGACAACAACAAACACTACAGTGATGATAGCGTATTACAATAGAGGGGTCGGGAGGCCTCGCGGACGTGCAGACGGACTCTGTAGCTTTAGGATGGAGGGAGAGCGTGAGAATGAGGCGGCCACATACTGCATTCGTTCCCTACATCAAGTCGGCAAGGTGGCGGTCTGCATACATGATTGCCGGTCGTGGTCGTCAAGACACTGTAAGTTATTTTTGTACGAAGAAGGGTTGTAGGCTCAGAGGTGGTAGCTTACAGTTACGCTAGGTACTGAGTAATGCTTCATTCAGCTGGCCTCTTTTATCGTACTCACTAATTACTTGGGAAGGCAATGTGTCACGGAGGAAGGAGCGACACCGCAGTTGGGCAGTGGGGTAGTCGGTGGCTTTGACCAAGCAATCAATCACTTTATTCATCAGAGTTGATCCCTTTATTCACCAGAGTTGATCCCTTTATTCATCAGATTTCTCCTCTCTGCTTGTAACTAGCAGTCCCTCTGCCAAGCTGTGCCAAGCATTGTATGCCGTATCAAGTTGGGAGGAACTTCCCTCTTGGCAAACAAGGACCCACCTGCCGTTTTCACCAGGCACGCGGTGCGCGGATGGCAGGTCAGGTGGACCCGCTCCACGGCGGAGCGACTTGGCGCTCCTGATTGTCACCTTTTTCTTGTATGGTGTCTCTCACCCGAGTGACTGACTGATCTGATCTCTGATTTCTTGGACAGATTCTTGTGGGTGTGTTCGACACGCGGCCCGTTGGTTGATCGGCTCACTCCGCTGAATTCCGCCCGTCCGTCCGTCAGTCCTTCCTTCCTTCCTTTCTTCTTCCTTCCTTCCTTCCTTTCTTCTTCCTCCTTCCCTTCCCTCCTTCCTCCCTCACTCATCTCTCCTCGGACAGCAAGCACCGAGCGCAGGCGGCCACCACAGATGACTGCACCCGCCATCGTCGTCCGAGTTGTCCGATCCCAGCTTCGGCCCCGCTCCAGATGTTGATCGAGTGGTGGTGGGCGGAACGAGGGAATGGCCCATCCGCCTCGCGGCACGGCTCGGGGGAGCAGAGGAGGTGGGAATGGAACGGCGGGTGCAGCCAGCGGACGCGGTAGTGATCGTGGAGGACGAGGTGGATTGAGAGGAGCGAGAGCGGGAAGCGCTGCTGGCCCGGCCGGCATGCTGCAGGCGCTGCGGAGTCAGCCGCAAACCAAGCCGCAGATGGGGCAGGCGGCGGCGGCAGCGACGACGACAACAACGACTACAACAGCCACGGCAGCCACGAGAGGCGGCTCCGCAGCATCGGCACGGGGCGCAGCTCGCCAGAGAGGCAAGAGCCAGGTGCAGTGGAACGATGCCAACAAGAGGCAGTTTGCCGGCCAGCTGCAGCACGCCGGTGGGCGGAAGGAGCGCAGCAAGCCGACTGCAAAGCTGGAGGAACAGGGAAAGGACAGATTCGAATGGCTGAAGGAGCAGCGGAAGCGCGAGCGCGCTCAGGGCATTGCCGACGGTCTGCTGCACGACCCCGGCAAGAAGCGCACGCTCGACACGGCCATCACGCCCGTCGGCACGTGCGAGGACATGTGTGCCGAGTTTGAGCGCGTTGAGCGCGTGCAGCGCCACGAGGTCGACCGCTGCGAGAAGACGCAGGTGGACGACGGCGGGCCACCCGTGCCTGCGGCTGAGCGCATGGTCAAGAAGTTTGTGCGCTCAGACGCCGGCCGCGAAGAGCAACTGCCGTCCGACATTCGCACGCCGGACGCGCTCGTCAGGACCATGGACTATCTGATCGACGACGTCGTCGGCAAGGAGGACCGGCTGATCGCGTGCCACAACTTCGTCTGGGACCGCACGAGGGCGGTGCGCAACGACTTCTCCATCCAGCAGGTCAGCGCCGAACCGGCGGTGCGCATGGCCGTCGACTGCCACGAGCGCAGTGCCCGCTTCCTGATTCTCTCCCTCCACGTGCTCAGCGACGACGGCCAGCTGCTGCCCGGCGACCACTTCGACGCCCAGCAGGACGTCGAGCAGCTCAACAAGACCTTCACCTCGCTGTGGCACTACTACGACGCCCACCGCGACGCCATCGCCTTCCCCAACGAGGCCGAGTTCCGCTCGTACCAGATCCTGTTCGAGATCCTCAGCGCCACGCCCGACCTGGAAGACCGCATGCACTTCTGGCCCTACGACGTGCTGGCCGATGCTCGCGTCCAGACGGCGCTGCGCCTGTACCAGTTTGCAAACGATACTCTGCGCTACCGCGGCCCGCTCCGGCCATTTACGCCTGATATGGTGGCCCAGATGAACGCGTGCGCCTTCTGGGACCTGCTGGCCTCGCCTTCGTGCTCCTACCTCATGGCCTGCGTGGCCGAGATATCCTTCTATCTCGTCCGCTTCGGCTTCTTGGCCGTGCTGTGGAAGTCGGTCAAATCGGCACCCAAAGCGCAGCAGGAGAGGATGAAGGAGTGGACCGTGGGCCAGATGAGGCACTACCTCAGCTTCGACGACGACGCCCAGGTGGAGCAGTTCTGCGCCCATCTGGGCATTGGATTCCACGGCACCAGTGACAGCGGAGAGCGCTATCTCGACTTTGCCCGCGATTCCGCCTTGGCCTTGGAGCTCGAGAACGTGCCGAGGAAGCAGATCTTTTCCAACAGCCTGGTCGAAGTGAAGCGACTGCATCGCAACTACGTCGCTCTCATCAGTGGGAAGACTGCGGCAGAGGCCATCGAAGCCTACGAGGTTGTGGAAGAAGAAAATGTTGGTGGTGGTGGTGGTGGTGATGATGATGATGATGATGATGATGGAATGCAGCAACCACAGGCCGGGCCCGACGAGGAACACTCGATGTTCTTTCCCGAGCCTTCGACAACCACAGCTCGCCCGGCATTTGGCACCCCGCGGCCTCAGGAGCCCAAGTCCGCCGGCCCTAGCCCTCCTGCCTTTGGCTCCGGCATGTTTGGCTCTGGCTTAAACCCGGCTGCAAAGCCTTTCGAGACTGTGTCTGGGCAAGGGAAGCAGTCGTTTGGCGAGGCTCCGTCAGATCATGGTAAGAACGCCGGCCTTGTGTTTTCCTCTCCTTTTGGCATCAACACTTCGAAGCAGTCCGATTCAAGCTCGGCAGCACCCTTCAACTTCAAAAACCCTAGCGGCGCTCTCGTGGCTTCTTCCGCACCAAAACTGCCAACTGTTGATCCTTCTGCCCCCTTCGACTCGAGCAAGCCCTTTGGCAGCACGCAGTATTCCCCAACCAAGAACATTTTCAGTTCTCGACCTGCGGCTGCAGCTGCAGCTACAGCGGCATCTTCCGCAACACCGTCAACATTTAATCCCTTCCTGCCAAACAAACAGCCGTCCTCGGGCGGCTTCGCCTTCAGCAATCCATTCGCCACCACTACCTCTCAGCCCCCTTCAACTGCAGGCCAGTTGCCAACTCTGTTTGGGGAGCCGAGTCAAGCGCAGCCACCAAAAGCGACTGGCCCCAGCGCTGAGAGTAGCCTGAAGCCGCTACCGACACTTTCTTCTTTGCCACTCCCCACATCGGAATCCGCAAAGCCATTCGCTTGGCCTCAGCCGCCAAAACCAGAGCCACCAGAGCCACCACAGCTTCCGGAGCCAACTCCGCGCTCAAGTCAAGTTCCCAAATTTGACCTTGGCCAGCCTCTACCGCAGCCTCTTGGGCCTTCTACATCACTATCCCTGGAAGGGAACAGGCAGGAAGACCGTCGGGCTGAAAGCCCAAGAGCAGCCCCTCCCGCTTTCAATCTCTCGACCACGGCCACTCCGTCGGCTTCTCCTCGGTCTCCAAAGACGCTTGATTTGACTTCTGCCACGCAACAACCCTCATCTCGCAGTGAAGTTGCGCCAACACCGGCATTCAGTCTCCAGCCCCCTGAATCCCGCTCTAGCCAGCCCTGTGCTCAGAAACCTGCTTTCGACTTCAAATCGGCCTCGCCAACTCGTTCAACACCAACTCCAAGCTCTCCTGTCAAGAGAGCCATGCCTCCCCTCAGCACCACACCGCCCTCGTCTCCTCCCAGAGCTGTGGCCGCCACGCAACAAGACCTCATTGCCTACGCCGCAAGACTTGCTCTGACTCAACCCAACGGGCTCTTGCACGAGTTTTTGGAGTACACTTTGGAGAACATTCTTCCTCCGATGGTGGAACAGCATGCTGCCGATGTCTTTGCTCAAACTCTGGCACGGTTGAAGACAAGCATTCTGCGCAGGAAATTCGCCCCGCTATGGAGAAGACTGGCGTACGAAAGCAGCCTCAACCGCCGCGCAGCTGAGAGGAGGAAGCGATTCGCTCAGAGTCTGAAAATGGAGGCGGAAAAGAAGAGGAAGAGAGACGACGACCTCCACGAGATCATGGCTGCCATGGAAGATAGCAAGAGGATCAGAGCCGAGCAGGAGCGTGTCAAGAAGGCAACTGAGAAGGCCAAGGCCGATCGGGAGGCGGCCAATGTTGCCAAGCTCAGACAGGAACGATCCCCGGTCGGTGAGACGAAGAAATGGAGCAACAGAATGGCAGTCTCCACCGACCTCCAACCTCCTGTCAGAGCGGCCGCTGATCCCTTACGACACCACCACAAGCGTGCACGCAGCAGTGGAGCGCCTATGCCGCCGCCGCCTCCTCCTCGACCAAACCAGCCTGGGCCTCGCGACTTCAGAGCTTCCATCTTCTCAACCGGCAACTCGTCCATCACACAGCTCAGTCGGAGCAGGAGTCTGCGTGAATCTCAGAGAGCTCGATCTGATGATACTCGGTACCACCAGCAGCAGCAGCAGGACAATACTCACACCGACTTCTTCCGGCTTTTGGCACACAACGTCGACCCGGAAACGCCGCTCATTCCTCTCACCCAAGCACAGATCGATGCCAGGGCAAAGAAGGAAAAGGAGGAGCGAGACGTCAGGCTCAGCGCCATGTACAATCGCCGCAAAGTAGGCCACTCCACAGCGCCGCCACAACAACAACAGCAACAGCAACAACAGCAACAGCAACAACGACAACAACGACAACAACAACAACAACAACAACAACAACAACAACAACAACAACAACAACAACAACAACAACAACAACAACAACAAC
>QRBJ01000079.1:0-75842 GCA_003709865.1 Chaetothyriales sp. CBS 132003
AGTAGTAGTAGTAGTAGTAGTAGTAGTAGTAGTAGTAGTAGTAGTAGTAGTAGTAGTAGTAGTAGTAGTAGTAGTAGGAGGAGGAGGAGGAGGAGGAGGAAGAGGAGGAGGAGGAAGAGGAGGAGGAGGAGAGTGGCGTTGCCAGAGGCGGCCTCGATAAGGGCAGTAGCGAGGCTAGCCCAGCCCGCCAAGCCAGCAGCGGAGATGGGGCTCTTGAAGGCTAGAGTGGGTTTAATATTGAAGCGAATGTCGTCGCCAGTGGCATTGGCGTAGCAGGTTGAGATTGGACGCAGCTAGGTGCGGGAATGGGGGATTTGTCTGCTCTGTCAAGTGGCGAAGAAATGAAGCTGGTGATATTCTTGCCGTACAAGGGATAGTTGGTTGTGGAAGCGCACCACTTGACAAAAGCATCCATTTCGATCCCGTACGTGGATGATTCTCCAACCAGAGCTTGTGTTTCGGACTGATCGCGGTCAAGGATCGCGCCCAGAACCATAGCCGCGTAACTGTAGGGCAAGAGCTCGGCAAATTGCGTCTCTAGTTGCGAGCCATAAAGAAGCGTCATTTCACCCTCCCCAAGAGCTTTACGGACAGCTTCAAAACCTCGGGCGACAGAAGTGGTGTCAAGAAGATGCGCCGGGGGAGCGCCGGTGGCATTTGAGCAAATGGCCCAAACGGCTCGGTTGTGAGAAGCCAATTTCAGGTATCCGTCCTCGGTCTGAGGAAATAGGGAGACTCTCTGACTCCGTATGCTAGGGTCACATTGAACAGGAGTACTCAGCCCGACCCCTCGAGGGTCCACTCCAATGATGTCGAAATGGGTTGTCAGAACTTCTCCAAAGCACGAGCTGGCACTGGCCTGTGGTGTGAGCGAGGCTGATGCATCCTCACCAGGGCCTCCGGGATTGTAGAACAAATTGCTGATGCGCTTTTTCGCATCGGTTGCATTGATTTTTGTTAGGCCTAGCTCGAGTGATTGTGTTGAACTGAGCACACTTCAATGATTGAGGTAAGGGCGACGGGTACGGCGACCATTGTATCTGGGATGCGGTGGGAGCAGCGGCAGCAAAAGCAGACAGAACTAACAGGGCAAGGAAAGTGCAGACATGGAGATGTGGTGGATCTAAAGGCTTTTGACCAGTTTGATGGCAATGCCCTCGAAAGTGCAGACATGGAGATGTGGTGGATCTAAAGGCTTTTGGCCAGTTTGATGGCAATGCCCTCGAAAGTGCAGACATGGAGATGTAGTGGATCTAAAGGCTTTTGGCCAGTTTGATGGAAATGCCCTCAGGACGAAAAGGAAGGAGAAATCCTACCTTTCTTATACCCACCATCCTCTACTCTAGCAAGGCAATGTCTGTGCCATGAGCAGTCAAATTGCTGATGCCTACCTCAATCGTTGAAGGTAGCAGCATAATATTACGTGTACTCTTGGGGAGTCGGCGATGAGCTGTGTAGATATGAGAGCTTGCACCTAAGTTGGTGCGGCTTAAAGCCCCCACTTTGCCAAGCACTTGATCAATACGTCACCATGAATTACGCGGATTGCGTGAATCAGCAGTCGAAGACACGCAGAGAAACAGCTCTCTGTCTTTGCAATGGTTGATTAAGTGACTTGCACATCGAAGCTTACAATACAACGTGGGGAGTGGGTCGCTTTACGAACCACGTGTAGGCGAAGTTTGTGCACTGAGTTGAGCTCAAGGCACTCCCCGCCACTGGCAGTGGAGTCAGCTGGCTGTCAGTGTATACGAGCTCATTGTCAGTCTATAGATTGCTTCCCATGCACCGATGCGCACCTGACCAGAGACACACCAGGCATCATGCCGAAGCCGACTCGAGGCATTCTTGTTTTTTTCATGTTTTTTTTTCATTGGATTGTTGATGTCAAAATGCAGTGCTGCCTGATGCCAGCCGCCGCCCGACCACTGTGCTCCAAAACAAAGCGGCAGGATGTGATGCAGAACCACGTCGAAACTTGTCAAGTGTGGTTGTTCGTACTCACTTGAGATGACAGGAATCGAGTACTAGTCAAGAAAGACCAACTAAAAATGGACTCGTCATCTCACACTACCAGCCCCCTCTGGTAAACGTGGGTGGCTGGGCGCGTCAGCCCCAACACCAGGGCAACAGAAAGAACAGGATCGTGTTGGCCCAGCATGCTGCCACTCCCTCTTCTCGCAGACAAACCAGCGATATTTTTGTCAACTATTGCTGCCAACACATTTCCCACTCGTATAACGAACTTGTATAAACACGCGTTATCAGAAAGCCAGGCTCAAGTCTTTCTCGACTTTGACACACCCCCACCACTGCCGCCGCCGCAGCAGCAGCAGTAGCAGCAGCAATGCCCGTCGTCCTCTCGGCCGAACACGGCGGTTGGGTACGCCTGCCTCCGAAGCGATCACGATCGCCACAGAAACAAGCCGAAGCACTGCGCTCAGGCGCGCTCTCGTACTTTGCCTGCACGCCGCCACCACCACCAAAGCCGACGAAACTGCTGTCGTTCCCCAGATACGAGCTCGACGAGGACGACATGCTACCCAAGGCCCGCAGCAGCAAAGCCAAGAGCCAGCAGGGACGGGCATGCAGCGCACCAGGACCTCGACCGGGCTATTCACAGTCACGAGTAGACCTAGAGGAGGAGAACCAAGATGAGGAAGAAGAAGAAGGCGACTTCAACTATAATGACCATCACCACTACAATGATGCCATGTCAACACGGTCGCGGGAACGCGTGAGGCCTCGAAGGGACAGCTACAGTGGCGGTAGTAGTCGGAGTGACGGTAGTAGTCGGAGTGGTGGTAGCAGTAGGAGTGGCGGTAGTAGCAGGAGTGGTGAGTCAGGTAGGAGGACTACTCCTGCTCCTGCGCCGGCTCCGGCTCCGGCTCCGGCTCCGGGCGGACAGAGTAGGTATTGGACGGGTCCGAGCAACAAGTATACAAGGCCGGCAGCGGGGCCATCATCATCTTGGTCATCATTTGGCAGGAGGAATGTGAGTGAGCGGTGGGCGAGCGCGACGCAGCCGTTGGCTCTTTGATCATCAGGGCCGAGTGGAGTCGACGAGACCCGTGGGGGGGGGGGTCGACCTGGCAATTTCTTTTCGTTTCTGTTGTGTTTTGTGTCACCAGATGTTTGAGTCGGAAGGGATGTTTGAGTCGGAAGGGAAGTATTGGGATGGTACGTTTTGTGTGTCGCTTTCTTTTACACGCCAGATGGGTTTAGCTGTAAGCAGATATTTGAGTCGGAAGGGAAGTATTGGGATGGTACGTTTTGTGCGTCGCTTTCTTTTACACGCCAGATGGGTTTAGCTGTAAGCAGATGTTTGAGTCGGAAGTATTGGAATGGTACTACCTACTGTAAGACTCGATTGGTATCTTACTGGTTGATTTGTGTCAATCAGAAGCATGAACGGTGCTACTTGCTGTAAGACTCGATTGATATCTTCCAAGTTGATTTATGTCAATCAGAAGCATGGACGGTGCTACCTACTGCAAGACTCGATTGATATCCTCCAGGTTGATTTGTGTCAATCAGAAGCATGAACGGTGCTACTTGCTGTAATCAGAAGCACGAAGAGTACTACCTCTGTAAGACTTGATTGATATCTTACTGGTTGATTTATGTCAATCAGAAGCATGAACGGTGCTACCTACCGCAAGACTCGATTGATATCATATCCTCCAGGTTGATTTGTTTTAAAAAGTGTGAACGGGCACAGAAATTGCCCAGTTGAACCAAGCAGCGAATTGATCGAATTAATCTATTTTTTTGCTCTCTTCTTTTTGCATTTATAAACGTGAGCAGGTCGCCAGTTTCAACGCCGCCGCCGCCGCCACCACCGCCGCCGCCGTGACTTGAAGTGTGCCTGTCACTGGGCTCAAGTGAAAAAAAAGAAGGATGGGCCATCTTGTCATGTTGTTTTCTTTTCCTCTTTTACAACAGAATCATGCCGGCTCCCGAAGCAAAGGCAAGGGCAATGAAGAGGCCAGCATGCAGCATGCCCATGGAGTCCAGGCTGCTGAATGCCGGCACACCGGCCGAGCTGGAGCTCGTGGAGGTGCCGGAGCTGGAGCTGGATGAATCGCCTGTGGCCGTGGGCGCACTCGTGACCGTGCCTAGACCGTCACTGCCCGCCTCGCTAATCAAGGTGGCGCAAGTGCCGGTGGCCGAGGTGGCGGATTGAGTTGTGGCTGAGCCGCTAAAGTCGCAGGCTGAGGCGGCGTTGCCGGAAGCAGACTGCTGGTCGTAGTAGACGTTGAGGACCCAGCCAAGCTGCTGCTGCGAGTTGCACATGCCATAGGCGCCATAATCGCCCGAAGTTCCGTTGGCAGCGATGCCAGCACAGACATCGTCGCCAAGACCGCAGACGATGCTGAACAGGTCGGCGATATCGTCGCTGCTGGTCACGTCATAGGGCACGCAGGTGAGGGAATTGTACATGCATTCACACAGCTCGCTGTTGGGCGTGGGCGGCAGAGAAGAGGAAGCCTGCCAGTCCGAGTCGACGCTGGGACAAGAAGCGGCCGCGGTGTTGGTGGGCGTGTAGTCGGCCGAGTTGACGCCCGACGGCGACACGGTGGCGATCTCGGATGACAGGTACTTGAAGTCGGCTAGGGTGCTGACCGAGGTGCCGCTGACGGTGACAAGGCCGTAGTCGTTGGATTCCTGGAAGTACATGTACACGATGCCGCCCGACCAGACCGAGCTCATGTTGGAGCCGTAGAGGGCGGCGACTTCGGTGAACGTGCGCGGCTGTACCGTATTGCAGCCGTACTCGGCAAAAAAGACGGGTATGTTGAAGTCCTCGAACTCCTCCGTGCGCACGGAGTAGCCCGACTCGGTGTAGCTGGAATCGCCGCACCAGGAATAGATGTTGTAGCCCCAGAAATCAACCGCGTTGGCGCTCTTGCCGCAGTCGAAGTAGTCGGCCAGGTTTACACGGATGTCGGCGTCGTCGTTGGTGGCGTAGCCCACGCCAATGGTGCGGTATCCCTCGGCCTTGATGTAGGCCTTCATGTCGCGGACGGCAGCCTTGACGAAGGCGCTGGCGTCGGTGTTGGACGCGTTGTTGCTGACCTCGTTGCCGGCGAAGAAGCCGAGGGTGTTGGGGTACTGGGCCATGACGTCGATGACCGAGGTGTAGCGGGAGTACAGGTCGTCGTTCCACGATGGCGAGTCACGGTTGATGGATGCATTGGGCGCCGACAGATCGGCGATCACGTAGATGCCGGCGTCCTGCAGCAGCTGCATGCAGTCGTCATGGTCCTCCTCGGGGTCGATGGCGTACACGCGGATTGTGTTGGTTCTCAGCTTGAGCAGGTAGGGGATGTCACGCTTGCAGTTGCTGGCGCTGATCAGCGGGTCGATGTAGCTGGACGTGCTGCTCTCGCTGCCGTTGTTGGAGTAGTCCTGCTGATAGGCGACGCCCCTGATAAAGAACTGCGTGCCGTTGTTGGAATAGAAGAATTTAGAGCCCTGCAGTCCGCACGGTCAGCTGGGGGAGCCGTCGTTGTCGTCGTTGCCGGCGAGCCAAAGCCACACAGCCCGGCCCATCCGGCATGGGCCGGCCTACCTTGATAACAATGCTGGGGAAGTCGCTAGCAGCAGCCGCGGTGATGAACGAGGCGACAGCGGCGGCAGCCACGGTCAGAGACGCAAAGGCCTTCATGGTGGTCAAGATGCGAATCAAAGGCGGTTGCAAGTCGCAGACGCGCGTTCTGCTGAGACGAGACGACCACCGCCGGCGGCTGTGCGTGGCTTTTAATTGAAGATTAAAAACGAAGGACGAGGTGGTGCAAATGGGGCAAGTCAAAGTAGGAAGAACGAGCGGCACGAAGAGGGCAGACGAGTGAAGGGAGAGAGAGAGAGAGAGCAAGACAACAGCAACAGCAACAGCAACAACAAAAGGTACAGAGAGCAAAAGCAAAAGGTGCGTAGTGGTCTGCCCCGATGCTGCAGTCAACTGTTATGATGATGTGTGAGTGAGTAAGATGGCTGAGCGGGTGGGACGGATGGAGAGTGGCCGCGCCGGCCGACTAGCTCAGCATTGATTGTTATTGTTGGAACTGGAGACGGACACTCGCCGACTCGCTGGGGAGCGTAGTAGCAGTCCCATTGGCCCCATGTGGGTGTCGCGCTCCCACGGCGCCGCGTCTCGTCCCAGATGCCGCCAGATGTGTGTGAGGTGTTTAGTCTTTTCAGGGACGCGCGGCCAGTGGCCGAGCGTTACGACCGTGGGCGCAGCAGATGCTGATACACGACGCTGGCCGCATCAGACCGACGGCACAGGGAAATTGCTACCAAGTTATATACTCTGGTACAGCGAGAGAGCGCACCCCCTGCTCGCCCGCCCGCCCCCCTCATTCCCCGAGCGGCGGCCGTGAATCGTGTGGTGCACGATCCTGTCGCCGGCCATCGCCAAGGCGGCACGGACGCTTTCACGACAACGTGCTGGCTGCCACGATCGAGCATCTGGCGGGGAGAATTTACGTAGTGTAGAAGCTTTCCCCCTTGAGCCGGGCCTCTCTGGCCTTGTGGAATCAATCATCGACGATGCCACACAGAGCACGGCGGCCAGCCAGCAAGGACAAGAGCGGTGGATCGAGCGACTGCATGTCTCACTGGCCAGGCCGCGACAGCTCAGAATCGCCACCGGGAGCGTGGGCCCGGACAGGCTGATTGGCCAGGCGGCGAAATTGGCTGGGCCAGGCCTTGCCATTGGAAGAGGGCCCGGCGTTGGGGCAGCAGCCCCTTTTCTGGCATGCCCACCACCAGCGCGCTGACTCCTGAAAGCGATGCGGCGCGCAGGGCCCTTGGCCTTCCGCGCCCTAAGCGGCGGCCGATTGCCGTGGCCAGAGGCTAAATCAGGAGACGCCACACCGCGAGGCTGCCACGGTTTCCGACCGGCGCTGCACCTGAGGCTCAGTACTGTAATACTGTAATGAGCGGAGCCGATTTTACTTTCTGCCACAAGGCACAAGCACCGAGGAGGGAAGTGCCGGACGCCCAGTGTTGCAAGAGTGTCTCGTCAGCCGGCAGAAGCCTTGGGGGCCTCACAGCTTGGATGGGGGGGGGCCCAACGGTGGCCGCGGGAGCCGGCCCACCACGCCAAAGACGGATGATCGGTTAAGGATGACACAACGATTGGCAAGCTACGACGGCGGCAGGTACGCTCGGTTATCGACAAGCAGCGGCCGGGGCTAAACCGCTTGGGAACTGGCGGTGCTCACTGATAAGACACATAAGTACGTAGCAAGACAGTGGTCGTGCGGCACGCTAGGCCGGCTTGTCAATCATACAGTACTGGTACCATACGCAGTACACACAGTACACATACAGCAGCAGCGCAAGTAGCAAGAGAGTCGTCGTGTGGCTCGCTAGGCCGGCTTGTCAATCATACAGTACTCGTACTATACACAGGACACGCAGTACACAGGACACGCAGTACACAGGACACGCAGTACACAGGACACGCAGTACACAGGACACGCAGTACACAGTACACGCAGTACACAGTACACGCAGTACACAGTACACGCAGTACACAGTATACGCAGTACACAGTACACGCAGCACACATACAGTAGTGCAAGTAGCAAGACAGTCGTCGTGCGGCACGCTAGGCCCGCTTGTCAATCATACAAGCAGAGACATGCGCGGCGAGATTGCCGGCATTCATTATCAGCAGGGAGGCTGCGCACTATCGGCAGGGAGGCTGCGCGCATTACTGTATGTATTATCAGCAGGCAGGCTGCGCAGCGCCTGGAAAGGCCGTTGTGCCCGGTGCATACGAGGCCAGCCTGTCGGCCGCTGTAGGCACGGAGCAGCGGCAGAAAGAGCGCCGATAGTGAAAGCGGGAAGAATGACAGGCGCTGGTCGAGCTGACATGAGCAGCAACGGAGCGGCCGAGTACCTGCACAGCAGTACGTGCTCATGTAGATAGCATAGCATAGCAGTCAAGGCCATGTCAACAAACGCCATGTCCAGGCCATGTCAACAAACACCATGTCAAGGCCATGTCAACAAACACCATGTCAAGGCCATAGACCATGGCACAACGGCATTGCACCGCCATCCCGCTCAGCCACCTGAGGGAATACACACGTACTACGTACTGGCGTCCCACGCTTCTGACCTGGCGTGATCGACGGCGCGCATGCCCAGCTCCGTAGTGCGTGTGTGTGTGTGTGTGCACACGCAGATCTATGGTGCAGACGCAGATTTCGATAACTCTACTTAGCCCATGGAGATGTGGCGCGCCAATGCCCACGCCGGCCCGGAATCAAGGGCCAGTGCAGTTCGGCCGGCCATGCAAGCTCAACCAACACTCGCTACCTGCAGCGCCAGGCGTGATCGAGTGGCGAGCAGGCGGTGGGGGGGCAGGTGGAGCCCGACCAAAGGCTCGAGTGTTTCGTTCCTGGGGCCACCCCGGCCTGTAACTGGCGTGTACGAGGCCTGCCACCCTTGGCCCCTGTCTGGCCCCGAAATGAAGCGCCCACCCAAATTTCCAGCCCCTAGCCGCTTTGGACTCGCGTGTCTTTGTGTCTTGCTCTCCTAGCATCAGCTTTTTTTTCCCACCTGCTCTCCCTCCCTGTCGTCGTGAGAGTGCCCTTCACTCCCACATCACGCCTGCATCTGGCACTTCTTTTTCTGCATCATCATCGTCTTCTTTGTTCTTGCCTGGCCTGCCCTGTCGCTTCTCCCACACTCGTTTGAGGAGTGACAATCGCGGCGGCAGGCGTATAATTGAGCGGCGGGCTAGTGCCTGGAAGGAGCGGCTAATTTTGGCTGAATCGCTCACTGGGCCTGCCACGCAACCCGCGCCCGGCGCTGCATTGGCTGAGCAACCAGCTTGCCCTGCCCGCCCCCTTCACTCGTTTCACAACAACACTCACCCGCGACCCATTCTCCTCCTAGCAACCCCCCTCGCACCACTCGCTCTCGTGGCCGTTGCGAGCCTCGAGTCAAAACCCCTCCTCTCTAATCTGTTTCGTCGTTGGCGGGAAAGAGACAGGCCGGAGCTTGCCTGCGGCTGCTCCGCTGCACTCGTTGCTTCCTCGTCCACGGCCCTCTTAATCAAGCACACCAATCAAGATCTGTTGCATTGGTTGCGGCTGCATCGGCATCGGCATCGGTGTTTGACATAATACCTGCTCGCCTCGCACACATCACAAGTCGGGAGACTGGCTCTATCGCCCCTTGGCTCGGTCGACGACAAGCATTGGTTGATGGGACAGGCGTGAGCAGACGGATCGACGACAACAAGACCATCACAGCCACAAGGACACCCACCGCGGCCAGCCCAAGCACACCAACCCACCATGGCGGCCCAACAGCACGGCCACTACGACGATGGCTACAGTCATCAAAATAACGATGCCTACTACCAGGATGGCTACCAGGACCAGTACTACGACCAGCAGCAGCAGCAGTCGCAGCAGCAGCATGGTCAGCACGGTCAGCACGGTGGAGAAGGCTACTATGACGAGGCGTAAGTTACTCACTCCCCCGTTCAGGCCGCCGGCCGAATTGCACCACTGACACAGCAGGCACAGCGGCTACTACAATGCCGACGCCTCCAACCCCTACCACCAGGACGGCGGCTACTACGAGGGCCACAACGGCTATCAGGACGAGTACTATGACAACCAGTACTACGACCAGGCCGCTGCCGGCCAGCCCCAGGGCGGTGCGGCCCAGCGCCCGCGTCGCCGCGGCCACGACTCGGAGGAAGGCTCAGAGACGTTTAGTGACTTCACAATGAGATCCGACATGGCTCGCGCGGCCGAGATGGACTACTACGGCCGTGGCGATGAGCGATACCACGGCTACGAGCAGGGCGGCCAAGGCTACCGCCCGCCGTCGTCGCAGATCTCGTACGGCGGCAACCGCTCGTCGGGCGCGTCCACGCCCATCTACGGCATGGACTACAACAGTGCGCTGCCGGCCGGCCAGCGCTCTCGCGAGCCCTACCCGGCCTGGACGTCGGACGCGCAGATTCCGCTGTCCAAGGAGGAGATTGAGGACATCTTCCTCGATCTGACGGCCAAGTTCGGCTTCCAGCGCGACAGCATGCGTAACATGTACGACCACATGATGACGCTGCTTGATTCTCGCGCCTCGCGCATGACGCCCAACCAGGCCCTGCTCTCGCTGCACGCCGACTACATCGGCGGCGACAATGCCAACTACCGCCGCTGGTACTTTGCCGCCCAGCTTGACCTGGACGATGCCGTGGGCTTCGCCAACATGAAGCTGGGCAAGACTAACCGTCGCACGCGCAAGGCGCGCAAGGCGGCGGCAAAGAAGGCCAAGGAGAACCCGCAGAACGAGGAGCAGACGCTCGAGGCCATGGAGGGCGACAACTCGCTCGAGGCGGCCGAGTACCGGTGGAAGACGCGCATGAACCGCATGTCGCAGCACGACCGTGCGCGCCAGATTGCCCTGTACCTGCTGTGCTGGGGCGAGGCCAACCAGGTGCGCTTCATGCCCGAGGCGCTGTGCTTCATCTTCAAGTGTGCCGACGACTATCTGCACTCGCCCGCGTGCCAGAACCGTGTGGAGCCGGTGGAGGAATTCACGTACCTCAACAACGTCATCACACCGCTGTACACGTACTGCCGTGACCAGTGCTACGAGATCATCGACGCAAAGTATGTGCGGCGTGAGCGTGACCACAACAAGGTGGTTGGCTACGACGACATGAACCAGCTGTTCTGGTATCCCGAAGGTATCGAGCGGATTATCATGCAGGATAAGAGCCGCATTGTCGACCTGCCGCCGGCCGAGCGCTACCTCAAGCTGGCCGACGTCAACTGGAACAAGGTCTTCTTCAAGACGTACAAGGAGACGCGCTCCTGGTTCCACCTTGTGGTCAACTTCAACCGCATCTGGGTCATCCACATCACCGTTTTCTGGTTCTACACCGCCTTCAACTCGCCCACGCTGTACACGCACAACTACCAGCAACAGGTCAACAACAAGCCACACGCGCCAACCCAGTGGTCGGTGGTCGCTCTCGGCGGCACCGTCGCCTGTATTATCCAGATCGTCGCCACCCTGGCCGAGTGGGCGTATGTGCCGCGGCGCTGGGCCGGCGCCCAGCACCTCACCAAGCGTCTGCTTTTCCTGATCGGTGCCTTCGTGCTCAATGTCGCGCCCAGCGTCTACATCTTCTTGATCGCCGGGGGCAAGGGCAAGATCGCCCTCATCCTCGGCGTCGTGCAGTTCCTGATCGCCCTGGGCACCTTCTTCTTCTTCTCTATCATGCCGCTGGGTGGCCTGTTCGGCAGCTACCTGACGGGCAAGTCGAGGCGGTACGTGGCCAGCCAGACCTTCACGGCGTCGTATCCGCGCCTGTCGGGCAACGACCGGTGGATGTCGTACGGGCTGTGGATCATGGTCTTTGCTGCCAAGTTCTCCGAGTCGTACTTCTTCCTGACTCTCTCGTTCCGCGACCCCATTCGCATCATGTCCTACACCAAGATTCGCGAATGCCAGGGCGACGCCATCCTGAAGAAGTACCTGTGCAAGTACCAGCCGCAGATCACGCTCGGCATCATGTTCTTCACCGATCTCGTGCTCTTCTTCCTCGACACCTACCTGTGGTACATCATCTGGAACTGCGTCTTCTCGGTCGCGCGCTCCTTCTACCTCGGCGTGTCCATCTGGACGCCGTGGCGCAACATCTTCTCGCGCCTGCCCAAGCGTATCTACTCCAAGGTCTTGGCCACGACCGACATGGAGATCAAGTACAAGCCCAAGGTGCTGATTTCCCAGGTCTGGAACGCCATCGTCATTTCCATGTACCGCGAGCATCTGCTGGCCATCGACCACGTGCAGAAGCTGCTCTACCACCAGGTGCCGTCGGAGCAGGAGGGCAAGCGCACGCTGCGCGCGCCCACCTTCTTCGTGTCGCAGGAGGACCACTCGTTCAAGACCGAGTTCTTCCCCGCCCAGAGCGAGGCCGAGCGCCGCATCTCCTTCTTCGCCCAGTCTCTGTCCACGCCGATCCCGGAGCCGCTGCCGGTGGATAACATGCCCACGTTCACCGTGCTGATCCCGCACTACAGCGAGAAGATCCTGTTGTCGCTGCGCGAGATCATCCGTGAGGACGAGCCCTACTCGCGTGTCACGCTGCTTGAGTACCTCAAACAGCTGCACCCGCACGAGTGGGACTGCTTCGTCAAGGACACCAAGATCCTGGCCGACGAGACGTCGCAGTTCAACGGCGACTACGAGAAGTCGGAGAAGGACACGCAGAAGAGCAAGATCGACGATCTGCCCTTCTACTGCATCGGCTTCAAATCTGCTGCGCCCGAGTACACACTGCGCACGCGCATCTGGGCCTCGCTGCGATCTCAGACCCTCTACCGTACCATTTCTGGCTTCATGAACTATAGCCGCGCCATCAAGCTGCTCTACCGCGTCGAGAATCCCGAGGTGGTGCAGATGTTCGGCGGCAACTCGGACAAGCTCGAGCGCGAGCTCGAGCGCATGGCTCGCCGCAAGTTCAAGATCGTCGTCTCCATGCAGCGATATGCCAAGTTCAAGAAGGAGGAGCGCGAGAATACCGAGTTTCTGCTGCGTGCCTATCCCGATCTTCAGATTGCCTACCTGGATGAGGAGCCGCCGGCCAACGAGGGCGAGGAGCCACGTCTGTACTCGGCCTTGATCGATGGTCACTCGGAGATTCTCGAGAACGGCATCCGACGGCCCAAGTTCCGCGTCCAGCTCTCAGGCAACCCCATTCTCGGTGACGGCAAGTCCGACAACCAGAACCATGCCATCATCTTCTACCGCGGCGAGTACATCCAGCTGATCGACGCCAACCAGGACAACTACCTCGAAGAATGTCTGAAGATCCGCAGTGTGCTGGCCGAGTTCGAGGAGATGACGACGGATAATGTGTCGCCGTACACGCCCGGTCTGGCGCCTTCCAAGACGACCCCGGTTGCCATCTTGGGTGCTCGCGAGTACATCTTCTCGGAGAACATCGGTGTGCTTGGTGACGTTGCCGCCGGCAA
This sequence comes from Chaetothyriales sp. CBS 132003, assembly GCA_003709865.1. NCBI lineage: Eukaryota > Fungi > Ascomycota > Eurotiomycetes > Chaetothyriales > Chaetothyriales sp. CBS 132003. The sequence goes on from QRBJ01000079.1 coordinate 13,029, forward strand.
GGAACAGACCTTTGGCACGCTCTTCGCACGAACACTGGCCCAGATTGGCGGCAAGCTGCACTACGGTCACCCGGATTTCCTCAACGGCATCTTCATGACCACGCGTGGTGGCGTGTCCAAGGCTCAGAAGGGTCTGCATCTCAACGAGGACATTTACGCCGGCATGAACGCTCTCCTGCGCGGCGGTCGCATCAAGCACTGTGAATACTACCAGTGCGGCAAGGGTCGTGATCTCGGCTTCGGTTCCATTCTCAACTTCACCACCAAGATCGGCACGGGCATGGGCGAACAGATGCTGTCGCGCGAGTACTACTACCTCGGTACGCAGCTGCCGCTGGACCGCTTCCTGTCCTTCTACTACGCTCACCCGGGTTTCCACATCAACAACATGTTCATCATGCTGTCGGTGCAGATGTTCATGATCGTGCTCATCAACCTGGGCGCGTTGAAGCACGAGACCATCACCTGCACATACGATCGAAACGTGCCCATCACCGACCCGCTGAAGCCGACGGGCTGTGCCAATTTGGACCCCATCATGGGCTGGGTCGAGCGATGCGTCGTCTCCATCTTCATTGTCTTCTTCATCTCCTTCGTGCCCTTGGTCGTGCAGGAGTTGACCGAGCGCGGCTTCTGGCGCGCTGCCACGCGCCTGGCCAAGCACTTTGCCTCGGCCTCGCCCATCTTCGAGGTGTTTGTGTGCCAGATCTACGCCAGCTCGATCCAGCAGGACCTGTCCTTTGGCGGTGCCCGCTACATCGGTACCGGCCGTGGCTTCGCGACCGCGCGCATCCCCTTTGGCGTCCTCTACTCTCGCTTCGCCGGCCCGTCCATCTACCCGGGCGCTCGGTCGCTGATGATGCTGCTCTTTGCCACCATGACCGTCTGGGGCGTCTGGCTGCTCTGGTTCTGGGTCTCGCTGCTCGGCCTGTGCATCTCGCCCTTCATCTTCAACCCGCACCAGTTTGCGTGGAACGACTTCTTCATTGACTACCGCGACTACCTGCGCTGGCTGTCGCGTGGCAACTCGCGCTCGCACGCCTCGTCCTGGATCGCCTTCTGTCGCCTGTCGCGCACGCGCCTAACGGGCTACAAGCGCAAGGCGCTCGGCCAACCGTCGGAGAAGCTGTCGGGCGACGTGCCTCGCGCACGCCTGACCAGCATCTTCTTTGCCGAGATTGTCGGGCCCTTCATCCTGGTGCTGGTGACCCTGGTGCCCTATCTCTTCATCAATGCCCAGACGGGTGTGCACGGCAGCGACCTGAAGCCGGCCACCAACTCCCTCATCCGCGTGGGCATCGTGGCATTCGCGCCCATGGCCATCAACGCCGGCGTGCTGGCCGGCCTCTTCGGCATGGCCTGCTGCATGGGCCCGCTGCTGAGCATGTGCTGCAAGAAGTTTGGTTCGGTGCTGGCCGCCATTGCCCATGCCGTTGCCGTCATCATGCTGCTTGCCTTTTGGGAGGTCATGTTCTTCCTCGAGGGCTGGATCTTTGTCAAGGGCCTGCTGGGCATGATCGCGGTGGTGGCGCTTCAGCGCTGGGTGTTCAAGCTGATCATCACGCTCGCGCTGACTCGTGAATTCAAGCACGACACGTCCAACATTGCCTTCTGGACGGGCAAGTGGTACGCACTCGGCTGGCACACCATGTCGCAGCCGGCGCGTGAGTACCTGTGCAAGATCACCGAGCTTGGCTTCTTCGCCGCCGACTTCATCCTCGGCCACTTCATCCTGTTCCTGATGTTGCCGGCCCTGTGCATTCCCTTCATTGACAAGTTCCACTCTGTCATGCTCTTCTGGCTACGGCCTAGGTATGTTGCTTCCCCCTCGTCGTTGGTTGTCCACGGCGGCCGCGGCCTTGTTGACCGATCAATGCTGACGATGATATTATTATAGTCGTCAAATCCGACCGCCAATCTACTCGATCAAACAGTCTCGCCTGCGGCGCCGACGCGTGATCCGCTATGCCATCCTCTACTTTGCCCTCCTCATCCTCTTTTTCATCCTCTTCATCGGCCCCGTCATTGTGCGCAAGTACATCACGAGCCTGCCCAGCATCCCGTTGAACCTGCTTCAGCCGACAGGCCAGGACAACAACGACACCTTCTCGGCGCTGACGGGTTCGTTCGCCAACGCCGCCTTTGTGGCCGATGAGACGGATGCGAGCACCACCGCGACGACAGCGGCCGCCACGTCGACCGACTCGGACGATGCGTTTGGCACTACTGCCTTTGGCATTGGTCGCCGGCGCTTTGTCAGGTGGTGAAGCGAAGGCGTATTGACCTGTCGCTGACGCTTTGTCGAGTGTTCAAGTAAAGAGGCCTTGGTCGCCGACGCTTTGTCAAGTATTCAAGCAAAGAGGCCTTGGTCAAGCGAAGAAATGGCTGGATGGATGACGGTGGTAATGATTGCAATTGAAATATTCAGGGGTCTGGCGTACTGAAAACCCCACTTAATGATTGCCATGGCATAGAGATCCGGAGCTGTCAATTCTTTTTGATGTCAGCATTAACTTGAAAACACGGGGGTGGACCAGAAGTCATTGTGTGTGTGTGTGTGTGTGGGTGTCCCATACATGTTAGATGCCGCCGCACACACAATGTGCAGAAGATTTGGGGAAAACGCGGCGTTTTGGGCATTCGGATCGCATTATCCTTCTGTTTAGTAGAGACGCCACCACTACTTTGTACATGAGTAGCAGACATATTAAGCCTTGCGCCGCTTCTAGTCATTTGCTGTGTGCGCAATCTCGCTTATGCATTGCACACACACCCTACTGCTAAATGACTCGTGCACGTGAGACTAAGCCCCTGAGTGGCTGCTGTCACGTGATTTGCTCTTGACTCGCTCCAGGCGCAATGCGAGAGAGCCGGTCGGTATACACACACACACATACACTCACACACACTCACTTACTCGCGCACTTACACACACCTTGGAGCCTTGATTTATAAACCTCGCCGCTACTTCCCTCTCTTCGCCCTTCCCGGTCCTTCCTTCCTTTCCCTGCCTTCCCGGCCCTTCCTTCCCTTTCCGGCCCTTCCTTCCCTTTCCGGCCCTTCCTTCCCTTGCCGCTCCTTCCTTTCCTTCCCGCTCCTTCCTCCCCCAGCACCATGGAGATGCTATCCAACTCCTCTCTCCCCTCCTCCTCCTCCACCGCTTTTCTATCATCCTCTTCGGCCCTACAACACCAGCTAGTAGATGTATTCACAAAAGCCTCGGAGCAATTCCACCGCATCCCTGGCTCGGCCATCTTCCTGCGCTACATCCAGTCTTCGCACCAGAACGACCCGGTCCGCAGCGCGGTCGAACTCTTTCTCGTTCTCTTTGCCATCCGCTACCTCCTGTCCCGTCAGTACAGCACGAAGAAAGCGGGCGGCGGCAACTACGTCAAGCTGAGCGAGGAAGAGATCGACGACTTGGTCGACGAGTGGCAGCCCGAGCCGCTGGTTGCCAGGGCCACGGCGTTTGAAGAGAGCGATCTGGACAAGAGGAGCGTCATTGTCGGCCCGACAGGACCTAGAGTCAAGCTGTCCAACGGCCGGACGGTGACTAACCTGGCCAGCTACAACTACTACAACTTTGCCAACAACGAGACCTTGAAGGAGCGCGCCATTCAGACCCTACGCACGTATGGCGTGGGCCCCTGTGGGCCGCCCGGCTTCTACGGCACGCAGGACGTGCACACGAGGATCGAGGCCGACATTGCCGCCTTTTTGGGCACCACGGCGTGCATCATCTACGCCCAGTCCTTTAGCACCATTTCCAGCGTGATTCCCACCTTTTCCAAGAGGGGAGACATCATCGTTGCCGACAAGGGCGTCAACTACGCCATTCGCAAGGGCATCCAGATCAGTCGTAGTCACGTGCGCTGGTATGAGCACAACGACATGGACGATCTGGCCAGGGTGTTGGCCAAGGTGGTCAAGGAGTCGGCCAAGAAGCCGCTGACCCGGCGTTTTATCATCACCGAGGCCTTGTTTGAGACCTCGGGCGAGCTTTTGGATTTGCCTCGTATGATCGAATTGAAGACCAAGTACAAGTTCAGGCTGATTCTCGACGAGACCTTGAGCTTCGGCGTACTGGGACGCACAGGTCGCGGCCTGACCGAGCATCAGCATGTAGACAGCGCCGAGGTGGACATGATCATCGGAAGCATGTCGGGCCCGCTGGCTGCAGCCGGCGGCTTCTGTGCCGGGAGCGATGATGTGGTCGAGCACCAGCGTATTACGGCAGCTAGCTACACCTTCAGTGCCGCTTTGCCGGCCATGGCCGCCGTCACGGCCAGCGAGACCTTGATGCTGCTGCAGACTCAGCCAGACTTGATCGTCAGTCTGCGCGAGGCCGTCAAGGCCATGTGGGCACAGCTGGATCCGCGCAGTGATTGGGTGGTGTGCACGAGCGCGCCGGAGAATCCGGTCATGTTGCTTGTTTTGAAGCCCGAGGTGATCAGCAGCCGGAGGTTGAGCGTGGTCGATCAACAGCATTTGCTGCAAGACATTGTTGATGAGGTAAGCAACCTACCCGTGGAATTGCGTAACTCACGCCTGCTCTCCTCGACTGACCCAACTCTCTGGCGCTAGTGTCTCGCTCAGGCTATCTTGATCACCCGCGTCAAGTCGCTCTCTCCCGATGCTTCCGGGTCCAAAGTAGCCGTCTATTCTCAGCAGCCAGCGCTGAAAATCTGCCTGACCATTGGCCTGTCCAAGAAGGAAATCGAAAAGGCCGGCACCACCATCCGCCATGCCATTACCAAGATCATGACGCGAAAACGCTAATTTGCTAATTTTTGTGTGTATGCGTTGCCTTTTCGCCCCCCTGACAGGGGAAGAAGCCTGTGCGCCATTCTTTCTGTCAAGCTGTACAATCATGGCTTTGTGTGGAGGTCCAGAGCTGCGACACGCCACACCCCACCCAACCTATAGGTAGACATGGCACATAGACCCAATGTTAATCATAATCATCATTCTTGCGAGGACACGACTCAACTTGGCCAAGGTTAATCATAATCATTCTTGCGAGGACACGACTCAACTTGGCCAATGTTAATCATAATCATTCTTGCGAGGACACGACTCAACTTGGCCAATGTACTTGCTACTGTAATCTGTAATTAGCTGGCTGCCTTGTCAGGGTTGCCTCCGAGTTGCCTGATGACGTAGCACTTCGTTTCCACGCGACAGTCACACACCCACACACACTCTCTCTCGCCGCCCTTCTTGGCCACGTCACATTGTCCTATGGTCTTGTCCTTTCGCTACCTTTCCCTCGCTTTGGCTTCGCAGCCATGGCGTCGTTCCTTCGCGGCAAGCAGGCCGGCATTCAGAATGACCTGTCCCAGGGCATCACACCCGACATGATCCAACTTGACGACGTAAGCCAGCAACACACTTCGGCTTCTTCTTCTTCTTCTTCTTCTTCTTCTTCTTCTTCCCCATCATCCATCCCCCGTGATTGATTTGACTCGTTTGTAGTTCGCACGCTATGGAATCAACTCCCAAATCTCCGCTTTGGCATACGACCCCGTGCAATCGCTCCTCGCTGTCGGCACCAACGACTCCAAGTTTGGACCTGGCCTGGTCTACGTATTCGGCCAAGCCCGCGTATGCATCAACTTGCGGCCGCCGCGCCGCGCTTCCATCCGACAACTGCAGTTCTGTGCCGACAAACTCATCGTGTTCGACAACAAGAACGATGTGACCATCTTTGCACTCGACACTGGCGCGCAGATCGCCAACTACGCGCCGCCAGGCCATGTCACGGCCATTGCCACAGACCCCAACATCGACTACGTGCTCATGGGAATGCAGAATGGCGAGGTGATGGCGTACGATCTCGACAGGGAAGGCATGACGCCCTTTCGCATCCCCAATTTGTGCAAGGAGATGCATCCCAGGAGTGGCGGGCCCGTCAGTCGCATTCTGCCCGTCGTGTGTCTCCAGTTTCATCCCAAGGATATCGGCACCTTGCTTATCGGCTACAGCGAGGGCGCCGTGGTGTATAGTTTCAAGCAGAACAAGGCTTTGAAGGCCTTTCACTACCGAGTCCCCCGCGGTGCGCCGGGAGGGGGAGGCCGGCGGCCCGGCGGCCCGCCAGCTTCGGCAGTAATGGACGAGAGAACGCCCAGATTGACACATGCGCTGTGGCATCCGACCGGCACGTTTGTCTTGACAGCCCATGACGACGGGAGCTTGGTATTTTGGGATCCAAAGGATGGTCGGCTGGTGCACGCACGGAGCGTGGAGAAGGTTGACGTGAACGTGCCGGGCACCGGTGGTGGTTCTTCTGCCGTGCCGCCCAAGAGTCCGACCATGCCCCTGAGTCCGACCGGACCGAGCGTGCAGGAGCTGTACTCGAGATTGGCGTGGTGTTCGAAAGAGAATCCCGACGACACCGGTTTGCTGATCGGTGGAGGAGCTTCGAAAACAGCCCTGACCTTCATCGACCTTGGCCCGACACCCATCTATCAAACTTCGAATTGGCAGCAACTCGCCACTTATTTCAGAAATCCCAAAAGCGTGCATTCGCTCCCTACGCCACCGGGCGCCGCGGTTGTCGACTACCTGCTCATACCCAGAACCACGCCTCACTATGCTGGCGCGCACGATCCAATAGCCATCCTGGCTATTCTTGGCTCTGGCGAGTTACTGACCATGACCTTCCCCTCTGGCCACCCCATTTCGCCAACAAACCAACTGCCCGTGCACCTGGCATTCATCTCACCCTTCGTCACCAAGATCGCGCTGGCATACGTGCCGAGAACGCGCTGGCTCGGCCTCCGAGAGTTGCGCCAACAAGGCCCCAAGTTTGTCATGGGCGGTGCCGAGGGTAACAGACCACTGAAGCGATACGAGCACAGAAATGTCGTACAAACTGCACACGCCGATGGCACAATTCGCGTCTGGGACGCAGGGCATGGAGACACGATCGAGAACGGCACGGTCATACAGGCCGATCTTGGACGTGCAGTCGGCAGATGGGATAATTTGGAGGTCACGCAGATGAGTCTGTCGGGTGCTGCTGGCGAGCTTTCCGTCGGCCTACGGTCGGGTGAAGTCGTCGTCTTCCGGTTTAGCAGGAACGCCTCGGCTGGCCGGCCGGCGGCTGACACGGACAAAAATGCCGCGCCGGGGCAGATGACGGATATCAGCAAACGAACGGATCCAGGTCTGAAGGAAGGGCTGATTCCGATCACTCTGACGAATGAACAGCAGGGCGCCGTCACTGCGCTCAAGCACTCGGACGTCGGTTTCGTCGCGGCTGGCTATGCATCCGGCAGCATAACGATGGTCGACATGCGCGGGCCTGCCATTATTTACACCGCTCTGTTGAGTGAGCTGTCTGGTGGTAAATCAGGCCACAGCAAGAGAGCCAGCACGCTCGGCTCCTCGCATCGTGCGCGAAGCGACAGCCGCTCGGGTGCAGGCGAGTATGCGACAGTGATGGAGTATGGTGTTCTCACACTCGAGGGAGACAGCTATTCCTCCATCCTCCTCTTTGTCGGCACCTCCAAGGGCCGAGTCGCCACATTCAAGATTCTACCCTCGCAAGGGGGCCGCTATTCGGCCCAGTTTGCTGGCATTACGTCCCTGACAGACGACAGAGTGGTTTCCCTCTTCCCCATGGAATGCCGCACGGGTGAATCAGCCCATGCCTCTGGACCCGCAGTCGCAGGTCTGCAGTCCGGACGACAGATCGACGGCGTGCTGGTCGCGACAACCATGTCGTCGGCTCACATCTTCAAGCCGCCACAGGGTAAAGGCGCCAGCAAAACGTTTGACGGCGCCTTCTGCGACTCGGCCAGCGTCGTCACGTACGAAGGCCGAGGTTCTCATGCTCTCGCCGGCCTGTTCGGCGACGGCACCGCGCGCGTCTACTCGCTGCCAGGGCTCAAGGCAATCTCCTCGCAGCGCATCAACCACGTCCTCGACACCAGCCGCTTCGCTGAGGCCATCGTCAGCCCCACGGCCGACATTCTCGGCTGGACCGGCCCCAGCGAGATCGCACTGGTCAACACCCTTGGCACCGGGCTCCCGCTCCCGCCCAGTCCAGACCGGGTATTCGATCCAGCCAAGGTGATTCCTCCGCGTCCAACGATCAGCAATCTCCAATGGATCTCTGGGACGCAGTTCATCACCCCCGCCGACCTTGACCTCCTGATCGGCGGGCCCGATCGTCCGCCCAGTAAGCGCATGCTCAGCGAGATGCGCGCCCAGCAGGAGGCCGACTTCAAGCGCCAGCGCGAGCTGGCCCGATCAGGACGCGCAGGCAGCGGCTCATCATCGCAAGCTCAAGCTCAGGCTGGACGCCAACCGCAGACATATCGCGAATACCAGCAACAGTTTGAAACCCCGCAGCAGGAGGGCTACTGGGCGTACATGCAGCGGCAGATCCAAGAGCGCACGGAACAGTTGGGCCTGGCTGAAAGCAGCATGGATCGCGCGGCCGAGGATAGTCAGTCGTGGAGCGAAGATGTTTCGCGCTTTGTGGCAAGGCAGAAGCGCCAGGCAGCCTTGGGCTTTTTGGGCAGTAAAATGGGTTTGTAGAACCAGGAGTTTTCAATCATGATTGAAGTAGATTTCTTGATTTTGATTCATTGTCTTTGGATATAGTATTGGATATAGTATTGGATATAGTATTGGATATAGTATTGGATATAGTATTGGATATAGTATTGGATCTAGTATTGATCTAGTATTATACGACGATTTTGTATCTAGTATTGATCTAGTATTATACGATGATATTCTATCTAGTACAAGACGATATTGGGCGCCAAGATAGAGAGAAATCCTGTTCGACGCCAAGGGAGAGGAAACAGTTCAGTCCTGCACCAAGACAAGATATAAAGTCCCGATTTGAAAGATCCAGCTGCCAATCCATTTGCACTGGTAAGGCTCTCTCCTAGTTAAGAGGTAATTACTATTACGGTGCTTGGTGCTTCGGTGTGCCCCCTCCTGAACGAGACAGTGAAAAAGATTGTGTTCGAATTGGCTTCTGCACCAAGGCTGTAAACAGGGCACCGCTGCTCGGCTATCCATCTTTATTACTATATTTAACATTTTTAGCAAATCCCAGTGGACCTTCAAGTATAAATTGCATGGTGCTGTTGCCCTGGCCTTGCGCTAGTGTCCGTGAAGCAAAAGGCTAAGAGTTCTCAGGGCTGGCTTGATACGAATTATAATAGAAAAAGCTAATACGAATTATACTAGATATGTCAAGGACAGTCCTGTGCTTCCCTTGCCTCTTTTTTGCCTTTCTTCATCCAAGTTTTCTACTATGTAAAATGCTATGGTGTCGTATTGAGTTGGATCTGTCAACTCCAGACATATGCTCCGATTGGCCCGTGCCGAGAGATGCGCTGAGTGGGGCCGAACTTTCTTTACTAGCGCCTTGGCGCGTTCCTGGACACCGCCTTCCTTACTCGTAAGTTTGCAAGTGCAGATCGCATGTGGAGATTGGAGGTATCTACAGTGACAGCGAGGTTGTTTTATGGGACTGGTGTTGCAGTTTGCGCAGCTGCACTCGCCCCTCAGCCTCGTCGTGCCTTCTTGAAGCTGACTGCGGACCGGTGTGGTAGTCGTCGATTGGCAGTTGCCCCGCGGCCTTCCCGACACTGTCAGCATCGCCCCTTCTCCCTGCTCGGACGCCGCCGATCCATTTCAGGCGCGCCGATGAGCAGCGCACCGCTGCCGGCAGCGCCATTCACTCACCGCAGAGCCAGATTGGCTGGGTCCAATCACTGCGAGCGATGACGGTCTCCCGACCGCAGAGGTAGCCAGCAAAGCGTAGAGCAAGAGCGACTGCGACCAGAGCAGAGCAAGGGCAAGGGTAAAAGCAGCCAATAGCAGACCAAGGGCAAGAGTTGCCAAAGAACAGACCAAAGGCAAGAACAGCAGACCAAAGGCAAGAACAGCAGACCAAGGGCAGGAACAGCAGACCAAAGGCGAGAACGGCAGACCAAGGGCAAGAACAGCAGACCAAGGGCAAGAGCAAGAGCAGCCAAGAGCAGGCCAAGGGCAAGAGCTGTCAAGAACAGACCAAGGGCAAGAGCTTGCAAGGGCAGCAGTCAGGAACGACCCGAGCAAGCATGGACGCCCAACGACAGAATTTGCCCGGTCCGCCTCCTCCGCCGGCGCAGAGCAACGGCAGCGCCAGCACCAGCACCAGCAACGCCAACGGCAATAATGGCGCAAACACCACCACCACCAACAGCAACCTTGCGCACCTTCCCCCTCCGCCACCGCGACCATATCCCGGCCAATCACAGCCTGCCACCAGTCTTCCTCCGCCACCGCCTGTGCCACATCCCTCGGCACTACCACCTGGCACCACGTATGGCATCCCCGGCGGATGGCAGCAAAGCTGGGGCAGACCAGCACCCCAATCGCTACCTCCGCCGCCACCGATCCAGCAGAATCAGTACCCGTATGGCGCGCCGATGAGACAGCCGTCCCAGATCAACATCCCTCCGCCACCGCCACAAAATGACAAGCCTCTCTTGTCCGCCACCTTCATCCCTACAGGCGACTCTTTTGGCCCGGGCGTCGGCATTCCACCCCTGTACGACTTGTCCTTCTTCTCTGGCTATGGCAGCTTTATGGTCACTGAACCATCCAGGTCAACGGTCCCTGAGCCTAAACACTCGGACGGCACGTATAATCTGCATAGTTATTCCTACCCCAACCCAGCCCAGGCCAATGATACCATTGCCAACCGAGAGGTCCGTGCTGCTTCTGCATCGTCAAAGGCGCCCCCACCCTTTGCCCTCCAGAAAATAGACCTGGGCGAGCCTGTGTCGCCGGGACCGCCGACTGCCACACGTATTCCCTCCCACGGCGTCGGTGGCTCCTCTCCCGGACGCCAGAGAGCACAGAGCGCGACAGTGGCGTCCAACGCGTCAAACAGCCTTGCTCAGCAATGGCCTCTGGACAGAGTGCTTGCCTGGCTCTCTGCCAATGACTTCTCCAGGGATTGGCAGGACGTCTTCCGCAGACTGAAGCTGGAAGGCGCCGACTTCCTCGACCTGGGCCGTGGACCCAATAGGCGCGGCAATCTGGGCAAGATGCACCACACCATCTACCCCGAACTGACCCGAGTCTGCTCCCAGAACCACACGCCCTGGGACCAGTCCAGAGAACGAGAGGAGGGCAAGCGGTTGCGAAAGCTAGTCTCTCGCCTGAGTGAGGGTAGTGATCCAGGCAGTGCCAGCTCCGGCCACAGGCGGCGCGAGTCTGGCCTGATTCCAAGCGCTTCCACCGACGGCACTCTCGAGAATTCCCCCCATCTCACCCAAGTCGAGTTCTCCGGAGACATCAGCCCTGGGAAGCAAGTGGTTTCACAGCTTGGATCCCGTAATTCGCAGGGCAGGAGTAGCACGCTGCCTGTCTTCACCCGACACAGTAGTCAGGCATCTACCCCCAGTGAGGGCAGGCCGCCTGACAGCCTTCATGGGCCTCAACGCGAAAACTACCCTCGAGGTACCCTGCCTGGTATCAGCTCCCGTGGCAGGCACAGTCCTCATCTCTCGGGCGATGCCCTCGCGCCCCAAAAAATCGACAACAGCCCGAGCAGCAGTCCTGGCCTGGGCCATGCCCAGCCATCAAGCGCCGGCTCCGGCTATTCGCGTCCTGATCACTCCAAGAACAACAGCATTGAGCTGATGCAGAAGCGCACTATGCCAGATACCATGAATCCATCTGACGTGAATTCGGTCCGCTTCTACGAGCAGCAGCGCCCCAATGTTGCTGACAGCCACAGAACCTACAGCAACGAGAGTATGCCAAGCGCATCGGCCAAGGAAGGCAAAGGCTTCCTCTCCAAATGGATAAAGAAGCGCCATGACCAAAGCCGCGAGCCCATGGACGAACATGGACCCGAGTCGCCCACCAGCCCCAGCCTACGGTCAACCCTGCCCAGAGGGAACGCGAACGCCAGTGATCCTTATCTGTCGCATCTCTCCACGTCTACCTCGGTAACCGAAGGCGATAGGCCCAGTGGTACCGCCAAACACGTGCCAAGACCCTCCCGCAAGTTCGTCTTTATTACGCCGGATCACTGGAACTACCGTCTCGTCGATGTCGGTGTCGCTGAGAACGCCTTCGCCTTGCGCCGCCTGCTCTGCGGCGAACTCGGCCTTGTTGACTTCACCACAGCTCAGTTGTTCTACACTGAGCCTGGACAGAGTGATCATGACACACCTCTGACCGATGACATGCTCTTGCAAGCACAGTCCAAGGCGGACAGCCTGGGCACCACCAAGATCTATGTCCAGAGTGGCCCCATGTCCGCAACTGCCGTGCCCCTCCCCAATGGCAACCACACGGCCATGTATTCCTCCCAGCAAGCCACAGGCTCCCAGCCCATCTTGAAGTCCGATTCTGCTTCTGGCACTGTGGCTACCAGCGAGATACGCCAGTCTCCGCAAGAGCTGCTGAAAGCTGCTGAGGAATACCGTCGACAGACTGAGGCCAAGCAGAGAGCTTATCTGGAGCAGCGCCAGAACCGCAAGGATTCGGCAAGGAACAATTTCATCGACTTTGACACACCCCGCAGTTCTCCTTACGAAGACAGGAAGTCTGATTCCCTGATGCCCGTGCGCCGCCCACCAGCCGCCCCTTCTGAATCCAACACCCTGACCAAGGTCAATTCATTGCGAACAAAGACCGGTTCTGGCAACAGAGCCTCTTTGGACCTTCTCAAGAGACTCTCCAACCCCATTGTCGAAGATGTTCAAGACAATAATAAGAAGAGAGGCTCAGCATCGTCTCACGCCACCGGCATTGCCGCCGCCCTCGTCAACGTCGGTAAGATGGCTGGTGCGCCTGCAACATTGTCTCAGGATCATTCTTCCGCCCTGCGAAGCGTCGACGCCCCCGGAGGAACCAGTCCAGGTTCGTTTGCCCGTCCCCGCCCCAGCCTGACTTGGTCCAAAGGAAATGTCTTGTTCAATGTACCTGACTATGCTGATTCCGCAGGTCAACCTGGATTCAAGAATCCTGCTCCACAGAAGCAAAGACCAGATCCTTCTCCCGCCTTGAGCTCATCATTAGCTGAACGCCCAACTCGGCCCGCCTTGGAGTCGAGGGCGTCGTACGGCCCAGTCTTTGAATTTAAAGAGTTGAACATTCCATTTGCTCCCTCGCCACGACCACCTCAAGATCACGAGTCCGATGATGATTCCGACGACGGCCTATTTGCCATTCCCCTCTCCAACAAGTCCATTCCCAAACCTTCCGAGAGGCCCACTCTTACTGTCAACACTGACCACACCAGGAAGCCGACGGTGGCATTCAAGTCGCCCGCTTCCTCCTCTGGCGGAGTCTCGCTCCAGAGACAGTCCGCCGATGAGAGCACGACTGAGCAGAGTGGCGGAGGTTATGGCGATCGTAATTATTCCGACGGAAGCTACAGTAGTTCGGCACGCTCGCCAGATGACCATCAGCGGGACTCGTTTGTCAGCGAAATATGGGCAAGTCGTCCGGCGGTGGAGAATGTCGTGGAGAAGCTCGACAAATACTTCCCCGGTGTCGATCTGGATAAGCCCTTTATGGAAGAACGAGCAGACATTACCTCCCTGGCATCGCAGGCCGATCCGGCTCCTCGGGATAGGATGACGCAGAATCTCGGTGGCCCGGTCACATATGGAACTCATGGCCTCGCACTCGATTTCACTCGCAAGAACGACTCAGACACGCTAGGTTCGGACGAATCAACGCTCAAAGCCAAAGATCAGAACGCCATCGCAAGCGTTGCTCAACGACAGGTCGGCAAGGCAGGCGGTCTGGGCCGGATGAAGTCCATCCGCGAGGTTGCTCTACGACGCAACGACATCCAGCGTGGTCCGTCAGTCTCGGCCCGCGTCCAGGCGGCGCAAGCCAGTAGCATTGTACGCCGGAAGAGCACCAAGATGTTCGGCGCCAACATCGTACAAATCAAGCCCCGCCCCGGCAATAGACTCAGCACGCTTGACCCCATTCCCCAGGAGGACATTCCCAGCACCCAGGCTCCGACTCGGCAAGACACTTTCAAAATCATTCGCGGCCAACTTATCGGCAAGGGCACCTACGGCCGCGTCTACCTTGGCATGAACGCCACCACTGGTGAATTCCTCGCTGTCAAGCAAGTCGAAATCAGCCAGAAAGTCAGCGGACAGGACCGGGAGCGCGTCAAGGAAATGGTCAAAGCCCTCGACCTGGAGATCGACACCATGAAAGACCTCGAGCATCCCAACATTGTGCAATACCTGGGTTGTGAGCGCAAGGAATTCTCCATCAGCATCTACCTCGAGTACATCTCCGGTGGGTCTATTGGCTCTTGTTTACGCAAGCATGGCAAGTTCGAAGAATCCGTTGTCCGCTCGCTCACCCGCCAAACCCTTGAAGGCCTGGCCTATCTCCACGACCAGGGCATCCTGCACCGAGATTTGAAGGCCGACAACATCCTGCTCGACCTCGACGGCTCCTGCAAAATCTCCGACTTCGGCATTAGCAAGCGATCTCGCGACATCTATGCCAACGATGTGACCAATTCCATGCAAGGCTCCGTCTTCTGGATGGCTCCGGAAGTCGTGCGCTCCCAGGGCCAGGGCTACAGTGCCAAGATTGACATCTGGTCCTTGGGCTGCGTCGTACTCGAGATGTTTGCCGGGAAGCGGCCGTGGAGTCGAGAGGAGGCCATTGGCGCCATATTCAAACTCGGCAATTTGAATCAAGCTCCCCCCATCCCTGAAGATGTGAGCGCGACGGCAACGGTCGACGGCTTGAATTTTATGTACGACTGTTTCCAGATGTGAGTCTTGTTTTTTTTCTATTCCCCATTCTTCGACTGTGGAATGAGATGCTAACGAATGCAGTAATCCTCATGAACGACCAACTGCCGAGATCTTGCTGCAACACTCGACCTTCTGTACCAAGGACCCGCATTATAATTTCTACGACACCCAGTTGGCCGCCAAGTTGAGGAGTAGTGATGTTGCTCCCAGTGGTATATGAGTGGAAACGAACAAAGCTGACGACGATTTGATGACCCGATTTTGTTTGTAGACTATCAGCGTCACGCGAGATATAGCGTGTAGTGCTTACTGATTGATGCTTGTCATGGATGTGACATGATGTGATTTGTGAAACCACTTTGAGGGTAGAGGAAGGAAAAGAGGAGGCAAGGTGGAATGTAGACTATGTCAGAAGTTCATGTGACTTGATTATCAGTCCGGTATATAAGCAGGCAGGCAGGCAGGCACATGGCTGTCTGTCTGTCTGTGTCTGTCTGTGTCTGTCTGTCTATGTCTGTCTGTCTGTCACTGCCATTGGCATTATACATGTCAGTGTCACATTCACTCTTTTCGCCTTCTTTTTGTTGTCCTTTTCCTCTTTGTTCCATCCAACGCCCCTGGACAACTATATATAGGGAAACGATTGACGAGCAATGAACAAATTTACCAAATCTACACTCTATACTCTTAACACACGCAGTTACAAGAAAGTATCATAAAACAACAAATTCAGAATCCCAGGTAAGTCCTGCCCCCAGTGCATCAACTACCCATCAGACAAAAGACAATGAGCCGGTCAATCACAATCACACCCTGCACATGCAATAGTACTACCTCTGCCAACAGCACCATGGACCTGGACAAATGCTTCACCTGCGCGCGCGACTTCGCCGTCGCAGAGAGCCGCTTCAACGTCAGCACGTACGACGATCTCATCCAGGAAACAAAGCTGCAGGCACTCCTCGATGTGCAGAAGCTGTCGGCGCGGCGAGACGCCGTCGAGGTAGCGCAGATCGCGCGGGCCAGGATCGCGCGGCTAAGGGCCAGGCGCAACGGCGAGGTCGAGAGGGTGTGGCGCAGGTTTGCAGCCCGGTGGGAGGGAGCGGTGCGAGAGGACAATGGGCGGAAGCTGAGTGTGCTGCTGCTCAATGGGAGTGGTGGGGATGGTGAGGTTCAGGGTGTGGCGATGGCGGTGCCGATGTTGGTGTGGACGGATGGCAGGGGCAGAGTGGTGGTTGAGGAGACGGTCAATTTGAGGTGATAAAACCAATGCACCGAGTTGTGCTTTTCTCGCCATGTAACAGGTTGGAGTTCGGAGTCAAGAGTGGTGAAAGCAAGACTGAAAACAAAAATGACACGGTCCTGAACAATTGATACTTGTACGAGCGCATCTGAATCTGGACGGACTGTACATACCGTCGTAGCGATCGTAATGACAAACGTCCCTTTCTCTTCACATGATGCTGCAGTTCGTCGCCAACTTCTGCATCATTTCGAAATAGCCCGTCTCCTCCTCATGATCTTGGCAAAGAGCACCGAGCTTCGACTTGACTCCGACAACTGTCAGGCTCTGCTCGCCTTTCTCATGCCACCACTTCATAACCTGCATGCCTTCACCATTCACATTGACAGTTTCGATCCTCCATTGGCCACTAGTGACTCGGACGGTGGCTTTGTCCGGGGGAAAGTGGAAATCAGGAAGGTATATCTCGGTCGGCCCCTCCTCCACAGCCGGCTCATCTGACTTGACGGACATGGTGAAGGTGCAATTGCGCAGATCAAAGCCCGACTCGACCAATTGGCCAACGGTGGCGATAGGTGACGGTCTAATGAACGCCTCTGCCGCTCTCAGCCCAGGGTTCTGGCCTTGCTGGCTTGAAGACGACATGGGCACAGGAGAATGGGGAGCCTTGAGATGAGGTTGGAGGCTCGACTGATATACAAGCGTTGAAACGGAGGTTTTGTCAACGGAAAGCGACGACACATTGGTGGATGATGAGAGCATAAGGGGAGCGTTGCTAGTTGGGACTGTGTCGTCAACAGAGAAGATGGACAGGTCTTCGCCATTCCAGTTGTCACCCCAGCGATGATTGTTCGAGGCAACATAAACCCAGATAGTGTAGCCATTGGCACCACTGCCCTCAAGAGCGAAGTGATTAGCATCCATTGCCGCAACTTGACTGCTGTAGTTGCCTGTCCGATAGGCATAGCCGTCATCCATGTCGTAGGGAATTCCGATTTCAGAAAAGATCATAGGATGGTCGCCGATCCGATCGAGAGCTTCTAGCCGAATTCCTTCCAGCTGCTCTCGGAAAGAGTTTCGGATGGCTGTCTCGCCGACCTTGATAGCAAACATTGGCGAAGAGTACTTGCCGCGCATGAACCCAAAGACATCAAAGTTGTACCACTTGTTCCAATGCTTGTTCAACAGAGTCAGGCCATCGTAGTAGTGTGAGGCGAAAATGAGTCGGCCGTCATCGTCCGGCGTGTCCTTGATTGTCGGGGGTATCTCAAGCACTGCCGACTGAAGAAGAATAATGCAGTTCTTGTGAATGGCGCGTATGGCGTCTCTGTACTTCCTGAAGTGCTTGATAAAGTACAGGTTGGTGAAGCCTTCATAGTCGAGGGGTTCGCCTGAGTGGGGGATCTTGGAAAAGTAGTCTGGGAGCAGCAACTTGTCCTCTGTCGGGTCCCAGACACCGTTCTGAGCCCACAAGCACGAGCCAAGCTTCCAACCAGGATCTCGCGTCCAGCCATAACGAGACTCGTCAAAGTCAGCGGGGAGCCAGGCGGACACGCCCTCGGGGTCGATGAGCTCCCTGCCACTCTTATGCGGGCCGAAGCTGCCAAAGTCCCACACATCCACCTCTACCGCACGCCCGGAGCCACTCAACAGGGACTGCCAAGGAGTGGGCATTGTGCCCTTTCTCATTTTAAGCGATTCTGGAAGGGCATCTAGATCCTCCCAGCCTACTAAGCCCCGATGGGGCTCGTTCATGGTCTCCCATCCGATGACGCACTCGTCTTCCAAACCACCAGCCTCATGGATCCTCTGGGCCAGGTGCGCACAGGCGGCAATAAAATGGTCGGTGAGATAATCCTGGATGTTCTTGCCGTCAATGATGGCGTTAGGGGCAAAGTCTTTGCCTGCATAGAAGAGAGTAAAGGTGGTCTCTGTTGCCAGGCGGGTGTAGTTGGTCGGCCAGAGCATTTTGGGGAATTCAGCGGGCTTGGGCCACGTGTTCTGCACCACCGCCGCCTGAGTGGCATTAAAGGCCTCGGGGTTCAGTCCACAGGCATAGAGCGTCCACAGCGGAGCACCGGAACCGCCTGTGAAGCGGGACCAGACATCCTGATGGGGATCCATAAACACATAGAAGCCGTACTCCTTGCACAGCCGCAGCATTTGAATTGTGTGGTCTATGAACTCCGCGTCGTACACGCCGGGACCGCCATGCTCGATGGCTTCCCAGGTAAAAACATATCTGATGGTGTTGTAGCCCCACCGCTTCAGCCGAGACAAGTGCTCGTGGGCCTCTCCTTCCTTAAATGGCCGGTCAACAAAGGAGATTTCCGGGTCGAAGAAGCCGTGCGGCTCATGAGAGGGCTGATGCGGGTGCCGGGGGAACTTGGCACCGGCATCGACGTTGATGCCTCGAAGCGTCACCTCGCGGCCGAGTCCATCTCGTAGCCGAGTGCCGTCGATTCGGAGCGCCTGTGGTGCCATCGAGTGGAGGCGGATCAGCTCACCACCAGTTGCCAACGCATGGAAGGCACGACCGGGCGGGCGGGGAAAGCGGCAGGTGGCGGATACAGTAACTAGTATGACAACTCGACGAGACCGGAGCGTGTTGTTGTTGCTGCTGCTGCTCCCCCTCCGGCAGCTTGCGATGCAATTGCTTAATATACAAAGCAGACACAGACAAATATTCGGCTCATTGTGTGCCAGTCTGGGGTGTAGTTCAAGTGAAGCAGCTAAGTCAGCACGCCGGAATTGCCCCTTCCAGCGTGCATTGGCTCGGCTACTCACTTCAAAAACTCCGCCATGCGTGGGTCAACGGCCAATGGAATAGGAACAGGAACAAGAAGAGTGTATAGAGGCAGAATCAAGAGCTTGCTGTCACGGCGTACCTGCCGTTTACCGAGGGCTATCTTACACTTGCTGCCTGGCAACTCGCCTTGTTGTGTTTTGCATTGAAAGGAATGTGGCAGAAAATGAGAGCTAGGTCGGCGGTTAATCAAACTCGTCCCTCTCTTCGACTTCATCTTGTCTTTCATTTGCTCTTCGTTCATCATGGCCTCTAAAGGTGCGGTCAAGGCCATCAAGGCCTGCATCGATAAGCAGGAATATCAGAAGGCTGTTGATCTTGCTGTGGACGTGACCAAGCATGACCCCAAGAACCATACCGCTTTCCTCTTCCTAGGCTTTGCCCATGAGAAACTCGGCAACATTGATCCCGCAGAGAAGGCGCTGAGCTCTGCAGCAAGTCTGAAGCCTCAAGATGCCCAGCCGCTGAAAGGATTGGTATCGCTGTACGAAAAGCAGGGTAGTCTCAAATTGGATCAGTATCACCAAGCGGTTCATCAGCTGGCAAGAATCTACGCCGAGCAGGGCAATCGTGAACAATGTCAGAACACGGTCGACAAATATGAGTTGTTTGCAAAGAAGCACGGATCTCAGGCCCAGTATCGAAGGGCACTTGAGTTGATTCTTCCAGACTCGGATCTCTACGCCACCCTCGAAGGCAGAGTCCTAAGCCCGGCGCTGGCCTACCAGCGCATTCTGGAGAGCGCACAGGCCGAGAAAGCCAACTGGATCGAGACGCAGATTGCAGAGAGAAGGACTAGACTCGGCGCCAGGATAGACCAGGTCACCCAAGACGTCAAGTGTGAAGCCATAGCCAAGTTCCAGATCGACGCAAAGTATGAAGCCTTGATCCACTGGACACGAGACGACGACGTCCGTCATGAACTTGAGCAACAGTACTTCCAGCGACTCTTTGACGACCTCACAGTGCTTCCAGCAGATCAGAAGCCGACACAGCGCGACAGAGTGCTCAACATTGCCAACGGAATGGTCATCATCAAACAGCAATTCGCTCCAGCCTGGAAAGTCGCTCTGGAGTGGGTCGATGCCGAAGATTTAGGTGATTGGGATATCTCCATCCTAAGTGAGTACATTGACTACTTCCCGGATGATGGCCTTAGCAAGGTCCTCCGTGGTTTTCTCGACAACGCATCCTCCCCCTTTCCCCACACCAAAACAGAGAAGCAATCAGACGAACCGGCAGAAGCACAGCTTTCCGAAGCCGATCAGCTGATCCTGATGAGCGATGGACTAGACGACTGTCCGCAATCGCACCTTGCGCATCGCATCATGGCTCACGTGTTCCTGCATCTCGAAGAATATGAAAGCGCGGCCGACACCGCCCGCAAGGCCCAGAAGCTTCATCACGAAGCCCAGAGGATGTTTGGCCTTAATCTGCAAAGCAGCATTGATGGCGTCAATTTGACCCTAGCCAATGCCTTGATCTATTATCAATCACCCCGCCATCACGCCGAGTCCAAGTCACTCTTCGAAGCTGTTTTAGCGCACAAGCCAAAGCTCACCTCTGCGCTCCTAGGAGTTGGTCTCATCTACGAGGAAGACGAGGACTATTCAGAGGCAGCCCACTTCCTAGAACGTGCAGCAGAGCGAGACGACCAGAACCTACGCATTCTATTGGAGCTGGCCTGGTGCAAAGCCCTCTCTCAGGATTTGTGCAAAGGACTGGAAGAGTTGCAGCACATTCTTTCCGCATTGAATGCTCAAGAGCCGATAAACTCGAGCATGAAAGCAGAAGCGTTGTATCGCATTGGGTATTGCAAGTGGCACATTGAATCCAGCGCAGCAGCTCGAAAGAATAAGAATGGGCCGTACAAAGATCTCATCGACGCAGTCAAAGCCAACCCGAGCTATGCTCCCGCGTACACATTGCTCGGCATCTACTTCCAGGACTATGGCAAGAGCAAGCAACGCGCTCGAGTTGCACTGCAGAAAGCATTCGAATTATCTACCTCGGAACTGCAGGCTGCTGAGAGATTGGCGCGGCTGTTCGCCGACCGTGGAGAGTGGGATCTGGTCGAGCTTGTTGCTCAGCGAGTCATCAATTCCGGCAAAGCCAAGCCGGCGCCTGGATCTAAGAAGAAAGCCCTTAGCTGGCCCTTCTCTGCCATGGGCATTGTGCAAATCAACAAGCAACACTACTCCAATGCAATCATCTCCTTTCAGGCAGCTCTGCGTGTCCATCCTGGCGACTACCACTCCTGGGTCGGACTGGGTGAGAGCTATCACAACTCTGGTCGCTTTCTTGCTGCTTCCAAGGCATTCGAGAAAGCCGAGAGCCTCGACCACTCTTTGCCTCCTGATCAGACCTGGTTCGCCAAGTACATGCTTGCCAACGTCCAAAAGGAGATGGGTGACTTTGACAAATCAATCGAGCAGTACCAACTGGTGCTTGAAATCAGGAATGGAGAACATGGTGTGCTCGTTGCTCTTCTCCAGGCATTGTGTGAGAATGCCTGGTCCAAGATTGCTCAAGGCATGTTTGAGCAGGCTGCCGACCTGGCTGCCACAGCTATTGCCACTGCGCTCGAAATTGCTCGGCAGCAGGTCCATACATTCAACCTTTGGAAGGCTGTTGGTGATGCCTGTTCTGCTCTGGCTCGTGTTAAAGCTTTTGCCCCGAAGCTTGACTTTCAAAAGCTCGTGCAACTCCTGACAGAGCAGGCGACAGCCGCTGAATTCGAAATTCTGCAAGACCAAGACAAGGCCGCCATCGACGCTCTTCAAGACGCTCGAGGCCAGTCTCCAGATTGTCCAGCAGACAAATGCCTTATTGCTGCCATCATGGCCCACAAACGTGCAATCCACGCCTGTGCCCACGATCGCCATGCCCAAGCCGTGTCATGGTTCAATCTTGGATCTGCAGAGCATCAGGCTTATGTCTATGCTGGAGTCACCTTGCAAGTCAAAGGCCACCAGCCCCGTCGATTCATCAAAGCCGCAGTCCGATGCTTCAAACGAGCAATCGAACTCGAAGCCGGCAATTCCGAATTCTGGAATTCCCTGGCTGTTGTGACCATGACACTCAATCCAAAAGTCAGCCAGCATTCGTTTGTGCGAAGTTTGCATTTAAATGACCATAGTGCCAGGACTTGGACCAATCTCGGGGCGCTCTACCTCCTCCACAATGATGTTCAGCTGGCAAATCTGGCATTCACCCGAGCCCAGTCCGCTGATCCAGAATATGCCGACGCCTGGATCGGCCAAGGCCTTCTAGCAACCCTTCACGGTGCCATAGACGAAGCTAGAGGCCTCTTCACGCACGCATTTGAAATCTCAGACTCCGGATCTCTCGTTTCCAGGCGGCACTATGCCCGATCGGCCTTTGATCACCTGCTCAAAGCATCGTCCAACAAGTCTCGGGACATTGCTCGACTCCTCGAACCGCTGTTTGCGACTCGCCAGCTCCATCTTCTCTCCCCTACCAACGTCACTGTTACCCATCTCATGGCTTTGTATGCTGAGCGTGCTGGAGACTATGGCAGCGCCATTGCCGCACTCAGTCAGGTTTGCGACATGATCGAAGCCGAATACGAGGAATCCGAATCCGAGTCAACCCTTGTCCAATTTGCGCAAGCAAAATCCGATCTAGCACGAGTACAACTCGCAAACGCGGAATTAGAACTCGCTGTCGACAATGCACAGACAGCACTCGCTCTCTCTGAGGAAGAAAGTGCAAGTGCAGCATTTGCAGAACAAGTTCACAAGCTTCGACTTTCCGCCCACATCACCGCTGGTCTGGCCTACAGCCGTCTCAAAGCCATTGAGCAGTCTATCAAGATGTTCCAGGCTGCTCTGGGTGAATCGAGTGGTAATCCTGATGTTGTTTGCATGCTAGCCCAGGTCCTGTGGGCAAAAGGTGGCCAAGCAGAAAAGGAGGCCGCTCAATCGCAGCTGTTCGATTGCGTCTCCGACCATCCACATCATGTTCGGTCAATTTTGCTGCTGGCCACGATAGGATTACTGGACGGCGATTCTGACATTCTGGATGCCGTTCTGGACGATTTGCAAGGTCTCCTCATCTCGGACAAAGTGAGTGAGCACGATAAAATCGAGGTGACAAAAGTTATTACAGCCATCAATACTTGCTCTGCTCATGATGATGAAGACGCTTCAAAGGCCATGGCGGAAGAGGCACTTAGGTCCATCATGCTTTCACCTGCCCAGCCACACGGTTGGCTTCAGTTGGCTTATGGAGGAAATGCGTATGCTGCAGATGTCGCCAAAGCGAATTCACTGAAACAGATGCCTCCAAATGGAGGCCTCGAAGCGACCGATGTTTCACAGGCCTTTGCCAATACAGGCTGCAAAGAAGACATGGATCAAGCCAAGATGCTTGCTCCCTGGGCGGTTGGAAGCTTTGATGATGAATGATAGCATGGCGAAAAGGGGAGGCCATCGACACTGAGGGTTGAGGTGTGGCTGTCCTAGAGCCAGGGGTAATTGATGTCGAAACGACAATGCCAATGAGAAGTCTGAGCGGTGCTCCATAGACCATAAGGCGGATGCAATCCGTCGAAGAATCGATTGCTTGATTTACCTCTGCCAATTCACCCGGCCCTGTCTCCGATCTGCCTTTCGACGTCCTTCATCAATCGTTCTTTTCTTAGCTCTCTCCACTTGCTATCCCAGCTCTCAACTTTGCCTCCCATTACCACAACACTCTCAGGCGTCATCATCACCATACCCCTCCTCACCACTGTCCCACTTTGAAGCAACAGCTTACACCCAATGCTCATACCGCCATCTCCAATAAATAGCTGTGGCAGGCCCACCTGCTCCAACGCCGTCACATTCGTGCCTTTCACGTCCTGCAAAACCAATTTATGCGGACCGAGTGACTTCTTGGTCGTCGTTGGCAATGACGATGACGCCGCCGCCCCCGCCGCCCCCGCCTCTTGGGCTCTGCCTTCAGCAGCTCCAGCATCATCAGCCATAATCGCCACCGTCCTAATCACCTCCCTCCCTCTGACCTCCTCTCCCCGCTCCACGCTCTCAATTGCCTCCACCTGGCTCCATTTACTCGTCCCCACATCAAGTATGTCCAAGACCTGAACCACTACATCTCCAGATAAGCGTTGCTCCTTGACGTTGACATCGTTAATATTCGTTGGTAGCGACGGTGCGTCTTGAGACAGAGATGTCTTGATATCAGAAACCAGAATACGGAAGCGAGCTGTAGAAGTAAGAGCGACGAGCGGAGGGGGGGGTTGGTGGGTTATAGAGAGGAATGCTGATAGCCAGGTCGAGGATACTGGGAGGTTGTATTGTGTTTGGAGCGAGTTAAGAATATGGCGGTAGAGCGGGTGGTCCGTCATATTTTCCGTTTCATCCTTTCGAGTGTCCCGGTATTCACTCTTGTTGGCGCTAGTGAATATTGATATTCACAAGTGGGGCAACGCGTGTATTCTGAATACGAATAATACTGGTACAGTACGCGTTGCATGGCATCTGTATCATATTCATTGTCCCTGTGACTGGATTGTTTGCTACTGTGAATTGATTTTGTTTCTACGAATTTCTCTCATTTTTGTTTTGTTTTTCATTCTTCTCGGTGGCGTAAAACCGGTCGGAGCTGTTTTGGTACCTGAGACTGCGGCTGAGTGTTCGATTGGTATTGTGACCATCTAGCACTGCAGATTCATTTTCTACTTATCCTGCGGCGTCATCATCATCTTCTCCTTCTTCCTCTACAGCCGTCAATCGCCTGTAGGTTACTGGTGTGGCAAGATGGTTCGACTCACTGCTGTGAAAAGCTCTCGCCGCCGCCGCCGTTCTGGTCGGATCAAGGCCAATGAGGTCACACCGGGCGCGAATACTAAACCCACCCCAAACCTACTCACTCTTCCACTGGAGATACTGAGCATGGTCTTCGAAATGCTGCGTCAGGAAGCCTATGGAGATACAGATGCCAGCGGGGCTCTCGCAAAACATCGAGTCCGCCACGAACTAACCAACTTCTTGCTCACGTGCCGCTACCTCTATCGCCACTTCGCGCCTTTGTACTGGCAGAAACGCACCATCGTCTTCACAGATCCAGTCACACTGGCAAACGAGTTCCTGGCCTTTGCTTCCGACACGGCAACCATGAATCTGCAAGACCTGCGCTACATCATCTCCGTTGACAACTTCACCACAATCAAGGCTTACTCCACGCTGGTTGATATGGAAAAGTCGGTCCTTCTACTCAGCAGGGATGTGAGCAAGTTCCGCGAAGTGATCAACCTCTACCACTCGGAGCTCAAAACTCTCAAGTCTCTCACCGTCGAGCTTAATTTGGACTATTGGTTGTCCGATCCCATCATCGATCGCATCGCAGAGGTTGATGATCATTCTCGTCTGTCTGCCCATCAGTACTGGGAGTACGTTGATGACATCTGCAATGGCTGCTTTGGACATTTGGAGAAGACAGTGCGCCGCACTTTGTTGAGGCGTTGCAAGAACTTCCACATTGAAGCTGCAGTTGACACCAAGCAGGATTCGGCACTGGCTAGGAACTCGCTTTTGGGCGTTGAGATCCGACTGCGAACGACTTGTCGGAAATTGACTTTGACATTTGGGAGAGAGGACTAAATTTGGTCGGTGGTTTTGATCCAGCATTGCAACCGAATAGCGTACGACAAGCACTCTCGCAGCAAGTGCGCCTTGTCCAGTGAGTACTAGTATTATCATCCACTTCTGTGTCCCCTTTCAACCACTGATGATATTGGCTAATCATAGCAACGTTATACAGGCCCGCTCATCACTCTTACCAACAGCATGATGATGTGTATTTTCTTTACCTTGCCGCCGATATTCTCACTCTCCCTTTCCACACCACCCGCAACGACAACGACAACGACAACGACAACGACAACGACAACGACAACGATTGACAGCCAAGCCTCTCCAGACGCTACCGCCCAGCACACCATTCGCGTTCAGTACTTTTATTCTTCGAAACCCTACTCCCGCCCCCGCGGATTTCCCCTTTATTGGTTCCAGATCGAAGACGTCTGCAACAAACAACAATCCACCGGCTCGTGCGCCGCGTAATGTGGATGATGCGAGCAAGCATACATGCATGCCAGAGTGTCAGTTGCCTGAGTTTGTGTTCTCGGGACGCACAGAGAGAGAAGAGAGAGAGAGAGAGAGAGAAACCCGGTTATGGTTGATGGTAGCCGGACCTGGCCTGGCCAGACTTTGATGGTGGTGGTTATGGTAGAGAGAGGAAGTCGATAGCTGTATTCTATGAGCCACTACGAACAGTTCTCCTTGCTTAGTGAGCATTAACCAACGCAGGCTGGTCGCCGCATCCCACATCCCACATTCCACGGCCTCTGGATTGTTTCCCGTGACTTCCATGCAAACACTGGATGGATGACTGGACAGCTGATTTCCGACGTAGTGTACGAATATGCAGCCGCGATGACTGTATCTATCAGAACGCCGAGTCTTGCCTAGGTCGGGCAAGACACCCTGTCTTTTGAGGGGTTTAGGGATCCCCCCACCACTGCCGTTCTGGGTACTGACTGATTGATACAATCTCGTTGTTCTGTCGGCGTACTCTCTTTGAACCCCGGCTTGAATTTTCTACTATGAAGGAAAATGCTTCAACATCTATAAAAGGAAGATATGGTATCATAAGCGCATATTTTTTCCATTTCTGCACAATAGAAAAAAGGCCCGTTGGTTTGCCCCACCCCCTTAACTTGAGCTGAGGCACTGTTGGTGGTAGGACTTGGTTAAAAAACCAACATATCGTTTACAGACAAGATGCCGTCCTTTTCATTTCGCCACCATCGACGGTATGGTTCATTTCTAGCAACGATAAGACATTAGGTCAAAATATATCCTTCACCCGGCGTGGTCGTTGTAGGGAAAACGCAACCTACACTATCCCGATGTCGTGGGTTGAATTTCAACGTTTTGCCGCCGAAATGTGGGGGTTGGAAAAATAGAAAAGAAAAGAAATAATGTCAGAGGCTCGCTCGCTCGCTTGCTCACTTGACTTCGTTCAAGAGCCAGTCGGTACTGAGATTGGACACGGCCAAGATCATCTGCGGATTGCCTTTTTCCTCAGGGCTGAATGCTCTGCTCAGCATCTTTGCCGGGATAGGTGTGGTTAGAGTCAAGTGGTCGGCACTTTCGTCGACCGCCCTGACAAATCCGAAGCCGATGCAGCACAGTTCGGTCGGTGGCAATGGCAGGGTGTTGAGATTGCCGTCAAACAGGTACAGGCCACGGCTGGACTTGTCGTCGGTGTAGCCAAGTTGGTCAAGAGCCTCAGAACTGACGGTCAAGACAGCAACAATCTTGCCGGTGACTGCAGATGCAACATCTTCGGGGGCTATAGACTGGTCGTCGATAATGACACCCTTGATGATGCCGTAGGGATAGAATCTTAGTGCGTGAGTCTTCAGTTGGTCGATGACAACGGGCGCACAGTTGAAAAGACGCTCGCCTTCTCTGCTGACGACCATGTGGAAGTATGCCTGAAGCGACATATCTGCCTGGCGTGACATGTCATACTGTTCGACTCGCTTGGCTTGCATGCGGTAGATGGTTTTGTCCGAGGGTATGCTGGCAGCGTCGGATTCGCCCAGGCAGACAACATGGGTGGGGTTAATCTTGTCCCATATCTCTGTCCATTCGGCGCTGCCAGGGCGAAGGCGCGAAAGCCATTTGGGTGCATGCACTATCACCGGTCTCAGCGGCTGGCTCTCTCCCTTTCGGGCCTCATCATCGAGGAGATCGAGGGAGCATCGGTAGTGCCAGCCAATGTCGGAAGTCTTTGAGCTTCGAATGCCGATATAATGCATCTTCGAGAGGGGCCCGCTGTTGGCAGCTGGCCTTGTGTATGGAGGCCCAAAGACAGGAATCTTGACCTGTTGGAGCGCGACCGTGCCCGGGGGGGTGAAGCCGGGACGCTCTGACTCCAAGTCGACATAGGCGACACCGATGGCGGGATCAGTCTGATTGACCAAGCGATTAAGAAGGTTTTGAGCAAAAGTCGAGACACCACTGTTGTGGGGGCCGTGGACGAGGATGCGTGTTGAGCGATCGGCCGACTTGGCATGCTGGGCCAGCTCGGCGAGCACGGGGTTCCAGTCGTGTGTGTTGAGGGTGGTGTAGCGCTTTGCATTGGTGGGATGGGGTATAAAATGATAGCCCAAGACATGGAACGTACGTCCATACGTAGTGGGGCCGAGTTCCAGAGGCCGCCATACGTCAGGGAAGCCTATAGCGACAAGCGACTGCAAGCCATGGCCGTCAAGGTCGAGTTCGGCAGACTCGAGCTCTATCTCGGCCTTGCCGCCGACGGCATCAATCGCCGGCAGCGCGTGGCTCCTGGGAGAATAGATGCTGACTTTGCGGGTGCTGGCGGGGAGGATGGCGCCACATATGGACACAGCGCCACGCTTGACGAAGACGGTGGCTGTGCCAAGGATGACGCATAGTTGACCTGAGCCTCGAATCTTAACTCGCGTGGGTGAGAGAGTGTCGACCTCCCTGTCGGAAGGGTACTGGACGACGAGAGAGGCGGTGGAGAGCGCGTCGAACTGGTTCGTCATTTGGCCTTTGTCATGGTGGTGAATGAGGGTCGCTGGAGAGCGGCCGCTGGAGATAAGAGATTCCGGTCCAGAGGCGGGCCTATCTTGCAGCTTTGCATAAGCGCTGTCTCCTGCTCGACTAGGCATGAGCAGCAACTCCTTTGCACGGCGATGTTGATGCAGTCACCTTGGGACATGGCCTTGGCAGAGGGGGAAGGGTGAGCAGTGAATTGTGTGACATAAGGGACACGATCAACGACCAACGATCAACCGGGGGGGGGGCCAGGATCAACTCGCCGACTGCCTGATTGTGCGCATTCCTGATATAGTTAGCTCGCTGCTTAGTGGCGGGTATTGCCGACAGCTAGAACAAGCTTACCAAGTGGATCTTGATTGGGGAGTTGAAATTTTGTCTTCCTCGTAGACTCTTCAAAAGTCACAACTTTTCGTTGAGAGCGTAGGCAGTTGAAGGATAGAGAAGAAAGTTTTTGAGACGGAGCACAGAGTTATTGGAGAGGGGGCAAAGGACGGGTCTCGGTTAGATTTCCGGATTGGGGGCGATGCCGAAAGAGCCGGACAGGGCGCCGGCCCTAAGCCAGGCCTATATTTCTGACTCTGATTCGCAAGAGAAGAGGGAGAATAAGCGGAGAATAAGTCGCAAGGAGCCGGCGCGGGGAGTGGATGAAGATTCACAATCGGACGGTTCGGACAGCGACGAAGCATCCAAAGAAGAGACCAGCGAGGACGAAGGATCACAAGATTCTGAGGAGGGGAGTGGGGATGATGGTGGTGGTGGTGACGACGACGACGATAATGACGACGACGGCGGCGATAATGACGACGACGACGGCGATAATGATGACGACGACGACGACGATGACGAGGAATCACAGTCATCAAATCACAGCAAACGACCCAGGCAGGATGCAGAAGCCAAGGAGGATCAGCAAGCAAAGCGCCAGAAGAACAGGCATGAAGATGGCGATTCCAACGTTGTTTCTTGCGCTGACCCGCGCACCAGGGCCGAGACATGGACGGAAAGCAGCAGCAAGTCATTTTTGCCCCCAAAGGGCTTCAAGCCCCTGGTGCTCGGAGCGTCCGACCTGGGTACGCAAAGCTTGGAGATGTTGTCAGCTCTAGATGCAAAACAGGTTTGGCATATTTGCGCACCAGCGTCAGTCGACGTGGCATCTATCAAAGAGCTTGACCTGGAAGCTGTGCTGCGTGGGGAAGCGATCCTGAGTGAGAAGGGGGTGAGCTACAGCATGCAGGAAATGCCGTCGGACGATAGCAGTCTGATGCTGATGAGCGGCACGTCTGGCATCTACCGACCCAGCACTGCCAAGGTTGCCAGGTCCTTCAGGCTGGCAGTCAAAGCCGGCAGTGGGACTGAGGCTTCACCTGCACCCGGCCGGCCTACGTTTGTTGCACAGCGCACGGGTCAGAAGAGAGCAGCCAGACAGCAGCCAGAAGGTCTTGGCATGCAATACCGGCCCTTTGGCTCGGAGACGAAAGCTCGGCCGGGGCTTGCAACATGTTCGGCACAGCAGAGCCCAGCTCGGAAGAAGACGACACAGGCGGCCGATGATGATGTCACGATCGCGGACCCAATGCTGACACTGACACCATCGACTGCGGCAGCCGTCTCGTCGGGCAGGGCGAGCAAGAAATCAAAGGAAGCAAAGGCGGCCAAGTGAATGCTGTGTAGACAGTGGACCGAGCAAGACTGAGCAAGACTGAGCAAGACTGAGCAAGACTGAGCAAGACTGAGCAAGACTGAGCAAGACTGAGCAAGACCGAGCAAGACCAAGCTTAGCTTGAGATCTTGGCAGACTGAAGAATAGGGAAGCACTAATTAAGAATGTCTGAAGAACAGGGAAGCACTAAGAAAGTCCACTAAGAAAGTTCACTAAGAAAGTCCACTAAGAAAGTCCATTACGAAAGTCCATTAAGAAAGTCCACTAAGAAAGTCCACTAAGAAAGTCCACTAAGAAAGTCTGAAGAATAGAGAAGCACTAAGAAAGTCTACAAGGCCGTGGAAGCGTCCAACCTTGAACCACGCTTGCAGCGAAGACCAAGAAAGTCGGAAGAATAGCACTAGAAAGTCGGAGGAATAGCACTAGAAAGTGGGCAGAATAGCACTAGAAAGTCGGGGGAATAGCACTAACAAAGTCGGGCCAAGTCCACTCGTCTCCGGTGCGGGGCATGGGCGGGGCGTGGGTGTAGCTCGGAAAGGATCTCCGGAATGGGGGCACAATTTTTTCCCAGCACACACACACACTCACTCACCCCTCTGTATCCGTCTCTCGCTCTCTCTCTCTCTCTCTCTCTCTCTCTCTCTCTCTCTTGCAGGACAATTCAAGCCAGACAAATCCACAATGGCGTCGTCATCGTCGTCGTCGATACCGGTGAAGAGCTACGCTCTCTCCAAGTCCCATCAGGACGTATGTTGTCGCCGCCACCATCGTCGTCGTCGTCGTCGTCGGTGATGGAAAGCAAGCTAACTACGTGTGCAATGCAGTTGCTGGAGAAGTCTCTGGTCGAGACCGATCCTGAGATTGCGGCAATCATGGTACGGCGGGCCCCAATACGCTTGGCAGTAACTGCTGGCAGCTGCTGCCACAAGACGCACGGCGCCTAACGCGCGTATAGAAGAAGGAAATCACGCGGCAGCGAGAGTCGATCGTGCTCATTGCGTCGGAAAACTTCACCTCGCGTGCCGTCTTCGATGCCCTGGGCTCGCCCATGTCGAACAAATACTCCGAGGGCTATCCCGGCGCGAGATACTACGGCGGCAACCAGCACATCGACGCCATCGAGCTGACGTGCCAGAAGAGAGCGCTCGAGGCCTTCCATGTCGATGCGGAGAAATGGGGGGTCAACGTGCAGTGCCTGAGCGGCAGCCCGGCCAATCTGCAGGTCTACCAGGCCCTGATGCGGCCGCACGACCGCCTGATGGGCCTGGACCTGCCGCACGGAGGCCATCTGAGTCACGGCTACCAGACGCCTCAGAAGAAGTAAGCGCCAGAATGGTGATGGCTACCGCAGAGCGGCGGCGGCGGCGGCAGCGGCGGCGGCAGCAGCAGCAGCAGCAGCGGCAGCAGCGGTGGCGGCGGTGGCGGCGGCAGTAGTGGCAGCGGCTGACTGTGCATCTCAGGATCTCGGCAGTGTCGACGTACTTTGAGACTTTCCCGTACCGCGTCAACCTGGAGACCGGCATCATCGACTATGACCGGCTGGAGGAGAACGCGTTGATGTACCGGCCCAAGGTGCTCGTGGCTGGCACGTCGGCCTACTGCCGGCTAATCGACTATGAGCGTATGCGCAAAATTGCCGACCTGGTGGGCGCGTATCTCGTCGTCGATATGGCCCACATCTCCGGCCTGATCGCGGCCGAGGTCATCCCCAGCCCGTTCCCGTGGGCTGACGTGGTGACGACGACGACGCACAAGTCGCTGCGCGGCCCTCGTGGCGCCATGATCTTCTTCCGCAAGGGCGTTCGCTCCACCGACGCCAAGACGGGCAAGCAGGTGCTCTATGATCTGGAAGGCCCCATCAACTTCTCCGTCTTCCCCGGCCACCAGGGCGGGCCGCACAACCACACCATCACGGCGCTTGCTGTGGCCCTCAAGCAAGCCACCACGCCTGAGTTCAAGGCCTACCAGGCACAGGTCGTCAAAAACGCCAAGACCCTGGAAACGGAATTCAAGACGCTCGGCTACAAGCTGGTGTCTGACGGCACCGACTCGCACATGGTGCTGCTCGATCTGAGGCCCAAGTCGCTGGACGGCGCGCGTGTCGAAGCGGTGCTGGAGCAGATCAACATTGCCTGCAACAAGAACAGCGTGCCCGGAGACAAGTCGGCCCTGACGCCGGGCGGCATCAGAATCGGAGCTCCGGCCATGACGTCACGCGGCTTTGGCGAGGCCGACTTTGCCAAAGTGGCCCAGTACATCGACACGGCCATCACGCTGACCAAGAAGATCCAGGCGGAGCTGCCCAAGGAGGCCAATAAGCTGAAGGACTTCAAGGCCAAGGTCGCCAGCGAAGAGGTCGCCGAGATCCTGCAGCTGAGGAAGGAGATTGCCGAGTGGGCCGGCTCATTCCCGCTGCCGGTGTAGAGGTGTATGTTTGCTGGTCAGTCTGTGGCCTGGACAAGGTGAGGAAGGAGATTGCCGAGTGGGCCGGCTCATTCCCGCTGCCGGTGTAGAGGTGTGTGTTCGCTGGTCAGTCTGTGGCCTGGACAAGGTGAGGAAGGAGATTGCCGAGTGGGCCAGCCCATTGCCTCTGCCGGTGTGGGATGTGTGCTGGCTGATCAGTCTCGGCCTGGAAAAGGTGGTGTTTTTGTGTGTGTGGACTCGTTCAACGCTGCTCGGAAATACCTAGATTGGTCTGGTCGGAGTCAAAATCGCATCTAGCATCTAGCATCTAGCATCCTCAACGATGCCGTTATTCCCCTTGGTCTTGACAATTCTCACTCTGACTTTCGCTCACTCTCCCATCGTCTTATGCCTGCACTTTCTATATCCTCTCATTCCTCTCACTTTCCTATCCTCTTATTCCTCTCACCTTTCTATCCTCTGAGTCATCTTACCTTCCTATCTTTTTATTCCTCTCACTTTCCTGTTTTATTCCTCTCACTTTCCTATCTTCTTATTCCTCTCACTTTCCTGTTTTATTCCTCTCACTTTCCTATCTTCTTATTCCTCTCACTTTCCTATCTTCTTATTCATCTTACTTTCTCATCCTCTCATTCCTCTCATTTTCCCGTCCTCTTATTCCTCTTACTTTCCTGTTTTATTCCTCTTACTTTCCTGTTTTATTCCTCTTACTTTCCTGTCTTATTCCTCTTACTTTCCTGTCTTATTCCTCTTACTTTCCTGTCTTATTCCTCTTACTTTCCTGTCTTATTCCTCTTACTTTCCTGTCTTATTCCTCTTACTTTCCTGTCTTATTCCTCTTACTTTCCTGTCTTATTCCTCTTACTTTCCTGTTTTATTCCCCTCACTTTCCCATCCTCTCATTCCTCCTCTGACTCCCGTCCCTGCCCTGGGCCCCCGGCCCGCTCTGCCAACTCGCCCAACCGCCGCGTCAAGGCACCAATCTGCGCCTCCAGCAGCCGTATCTCGGCCTCCTGCTCCTCAGTAGTCCTGTCCACGTCCGGCAGCGCCTTGATCGCCGCAATCGCCTTTTGAGCCTTCTGCCGGATCGGGTACATGGCGGCCGCGATGTCGGCCGGCTGCAGCGCCGGCTCGTGCGACAGCGTCAGATGCAGCGTGTCAGGGACCGCGCCTGCGCCATTGGCAGCGGCGCCAGCGCTGCTGCTGCTACCACTGCCCGCGTTCTGCAGCGGCGCCAGCCGTGAAAGCAGCATGTAGATGTCTGGGAGGAGCGAGAAGGCCGAGGCCGGCGGGAAGGAGGCCGCGGCGGCCGCGGCCGTGTCTGGTTGTCTGCTGCTTGGCCATGTCGGGGCGTTCGTTCCACTCTCACCACCACCACCAGTAGTAGTAGCGGCGGCGGCGGCGACCGGGCTACCGGAGGTGGCGGATGGCATTGCGGGCGGATCAAGTGTGCGGAAAGTGTGCCAGCTACTAAGTTAGTTAATTACTGCAGTTATTATGCTTAACTCGGTATCTTTAAGCTTATTGTTAACGGCTAATTGACCGGTGGGTCGTCGCGCCCCACGTGCCGTGGTTCATACTACCCTACTGTATACAAAAAATACTCTTTCTGGCTCACTAGCTTCACTAACGAGCTAGTAGAAGAAAAAAAAGAAAAGTCATGCTGCCTCCTTCTCTTTCACCCCGGCAAATACCTCGAGGAAATCCTGCGGGTCCTGCGCGCCCTCCACCTAGTAGTGTCCCTGAATGGTAAAACTGGGCACGCCATGGATGGTCTAGTCATGAAAATAACAAACAGGCAGGATGTAGTAGTACTCATTCGTCACCGTGCGCTCTTCTCCTTGGCCTGCTGTACCTCCTTGTCCACCACATCGCCGCCCTGGTCAGTCTGCAGCCAATCCCTGACCTCGCCCCGATCCAACCCACCGTCTGTCTATACTGCTGTCGAGCATGGGCGAGTCGTATTGCTCCATCATTTCCATATTTTCATCAAAGTCAGATACTGGTGTTGACCAATTCAAGTGGCGCCGGCCTACTCATACCATCACAACTACTGCCATGGGATTTAGTAAAGTGCTGTTGGGAGCTTGGCCTTAGCCTGCTCTATTCTAAGATAAAGGTACTATTTCTCTTGCAGCATGGCATGGCCAGTGATATCGCCATCACCTTTCTAACGTGGATGGCACGACCAGTGATATTGCCATCGCCTTTCTAACGCGGATGGCACGGCCAGTGATATCGCCATCGCCTTTCTGACGCGGACGGCACGATAGAATGAGGACAAACGAGAAGTGAGTCTTCTGTGAGATGAATCGATAATTCCGAAGAAGCTACGAGCTAACTAATACTGAAGGAATAAAAGTAACGGCTGTGCCAAGCCTAACTGCTCGCTCCTTCCCCCGTGGCAGCCTTCGAAATAGATGGGGAACAACCTCGATCACGACCGCGTTCTGCACCCCGGGGGGCCCTTTCCGCCCTGCCAGCTCCATCAGCCGGTGCGAGTCCCGTGTGCGCCCGATCTTGCTTGCAAAGTTGAACCCAATGCCCACTTGTTTGCCCGTGCGAGTTTCGTGTACACCCAAAAGTTGAACTCAATGCCCACTTGTTTGCCCGTGCGAGTCTCGTGTACACCCGATCTTGCTCGCAAAGTTGAAGCCAATGCTCACTTGTTTGCCCATGGTGCGTAGACGCTCGTGCATCGCGAGCCCCTTGTCTGGAGCCTCACCCGCAAGAGTTAGAAACCGCATTTCGTCCGTTCGTTCCCTACTGCATAGCAGCATAGAATTTATTGGCCACCTGTTGAAGGTCCTGTGCAGTGAATACCACATCCTGCTCTGGTGGGGTAGGTTGACGAAGAAAGATCTTCTGAAAGTCCAGAACAAAGGGAAGTTGTCCTGTGACACCGCTTTGGTCGATAGTAATTGCTTGCATTTGGGTAGGGATCCGTGCCTGTGATCGAGTAACACGTCCAGTAGTTGCTGACGTGCATTCCCACCTCTCAATTTGTATTATTCTTGCTCTTTTATTGAGATGAATAATAAGCACAATATTCACCAAGC
Organism: Chaetothyriales sp. CBS 132003; assembly: GCA_003709865.1. NCBI lineage: Eukaryota > Fungi > Ascomycota > Eurotiomycetes > Chaetothyriales > Chaetothyriales sp. CBS 132003. The sequence continues at coordinate 48,621 of QRBJ01000079.1, forward strand.
CTTTAGAATTGGCAAGCCACCATTGCGCATCAATTCGAAGCTTTGCCAATGACTCTGATATGCCAACCTCAACCACAATTGTTGGCCAATCATCATTCTTTGATCGAATAGGAAGAGGCTTATAGCTGTGATCAGCCTCCTTAGATGCTGAAGTTCCCTCAAGTTGTGTTGAACCCATCTTTACAAAGTCATCCCCTGCTGAGAGTCCTATAGCCCTAAACTTCTCTTCTAACTTGTCTGAGAAGAGGCCACCTATTACTTCATGATCTCCAGAAGGAACCTTGATAATCAAGGTGTTGATGTCAGAACAGTAAGTAAGGAGCATGCCCTTGCTGATAGAGCGGCGCTGATCTTCGATCTGAGAGCGGTCATCCACTTTGACACGCTGGAAAACTAGATATTGAGTAGAGGTTTTGCCATGGTAGAATTGGTGGGCAAACCTTTGCACATGACGCCGCAGATCAGAAATGGTAGAAAAGATATGAACCCTGGCTTCCAACCCTTCTAAAAGCCGCAAAGATGGGATGGGACCGCCAGAGCTAGAGCTGTTGGTGGACTCGGTTGAGGTGGAAGTCCTGGTGACAGTTGATGTAGCCATGGCACTGGAAAAGCGAGAGGAATAGCTGCTGACGTCGCTTTCTGCATCACCAAAGTAAGTAGCCATTCTTGCAGTCAATTTGAAATCGATCGATAGTAAAGTGAGACGAAGAGGGGCAGTACTGACAGAGAGTGCGGGTGACAATTAGTTTGGTGCTCGGAAGTGAATGAGCGAGCATTGTTGTTGTTGTTGCCCGGAGGGGAGGAGCGTTGTGGCTCGGCGGAAGGAACATTGTTCGTCGCAGTGAAGAAATGATCAAGCCGACGTCAGAGCTCGATCTCATTTCATCCCAGAGTATCGATGCCGGGTGTGCGGCAAGATATAGTAAACAAGGTTGGCCCGTCCAAACCTGGCACCGCTGTGGATGGACCAAGCAAAATCACCACCCACCTTGTTTAATTATCAGGCAGCATTCGAGCGCCCGGAAGCCGGAAGCTTTAAGTTAGTCCAAAGCTTCCCTCCATTGGCAGTCAATCCTCCGGGCGGGATTCCAACTATCTCTCTGCTCGCTGCTCGCTGCTTCAGCATTCAGCATGGGAGGAAAAGCTACTGACAAGGCGCTCCCTGTACCAGAACAGCAGAGCTACTGAAAGCTTGCTGGGCCCGGCAGCCAATCCACTGCAAATCTGGATTTGGCCGGCGCACGGCAGAGTGAGGCGTCTCCCAGAATTCGGTGCTCGGCCAACACGCCATCCTATCAGTGACAGTGCCGGTCAACCCACATCGCCTCTTATCGTGTTGAGAGTGTGAAAGACGGATGGAGCACGCAAGGGACAACGAATCTCATGCAGGTCTTGTGGCAGCCTGGGTCAGCCTAGCAGGCGCTAAGTGGTGGGCCTTGCTTGGGGCAATCGATAGGCGTCGGGAAATGGTTGAAGCCCGCATGACCTCGACAGCTTTTGGAGATGACTATTAGTTAGTTAGAATCGTCATTCCCCTTGCTTGCTTTATGACTCTGTGACCTGCACATACTTCTTCACCCGACGGATACCGCAGGCTTCTTGCTTCTTGCTTCATTGTCTATTGTAAAAACAAAGCACTACTGCGCCCTGCCCCGCCGCCATGGCCGACTATGCCGCTGGCAGTCGAGCCATTAAGATCCCACTCCACCCGTCAGCCATTAGCACCGGCACTTACGATACCCCTCCACGCCGCCAACGAGGCAGCAGCCGCCGCCTCAAGTCGTTCCCCACCGCCGACTTGCTTGAACGTGGTGGTGGTGGCCCGTCCTCGTCGGCCTCGTCTGAGGCAGAATCACCCATGTCCTCGCATTCGGCTGCCTATCGCCCACAGGCCTCGATAGCCTCGCCCTCGGACAAGGACCCCAGGCTACCCGACGGCAAGGACAGTGGGGGTGGGGGTGGGGGCATCAATGCATCGCAGCTGAAGGGCAAGGGTAAAGCCACGCCTGCCACCACGCCGCCAGCGTCTCCGTCGTCCAACGTGTTCCAGGCAAGCTCGCCGCTCGGCCCATCCATGCTGGCCTCGTCGTCGTACAAGTCCATCAACCTGAATGCCCATAACGATGACCCGGATGAGCCTCCGAGACTGATCACGTACACCAAGCACAGCCAGGGCTTCATCTGGAACGACGAGCTGTTCCTGCCTAGCTACCTGATTGGCCGCTTCGGTGGACGCAAGAAGCAGTACGATTCCGATTTCGGCAATGATGATGACGAGGAAGAAGCATGCCAAGTAGCTGAGATTTTTGTCACCGATGAGGAAGTTGCTGCCATGGGAATTTCCTGATACGACCGGACGAGGAAGTTGCTGCCATGGGAATTTCATGATACGACCGGACGAGGAAGAAGCATGCCAAGTAGCTGAGATTTTTGTTACTGATAAGGAAGTTGCTGCCATGGGGATTTCATGACACGATCGGACGAGGCGTTTTTGATTGGGCGACCATCACCACGATGACGGGTTAGCAAGAGACACAAAGGAGTTTTACCACATGGCCCAGGCCTTGGTAGCAGGTACAAGCAGTTTTCTTCTTCTTTTTTTCTTCCTTTTTTTTCCTGCTCCCTCCCAGTCAAGTCAATCAATGGGAGGGAGCCATGGTGGATTACCTCTCTGTTCGGAAAACACGCCAGTCAAGAGAGGAAGGGCCAGGAAAAGCAGCTGGAAGGAGACGGCGTCCGTCAACCATTCCATTCGATTTCGATATCAAACATACTTTCCCTTCACTCTTGGGGGCTAGATACATACATACATAGGTTTATTGAGATCGCATCTCTCCCTGGTCTCTTTTCACTGCCTGTCTGCCTGTCTGAGTGTCTGTCTGCATGTCTGCCTGTCTGCCTGTCTGAGTGTCTGTCTGCATGTCTGCCTGTCTGTCTGCCTGTCTGCCTGCCTGTCTAGTCTCTGGTCAAATCGGCTTAGTCAGCTGGTTCTGAGCCGCGCCTCCGCAAACTACGTCATACCAACTTTGCCTCTCCGGGCGGGCAGCTTGCCCTTTATGATTCGCTGCTGCCTTGATCACTCTCATCCTTCAACCCAACACACGCACACACGCACAAACAACGCACACACATACACATACAAACAGAGCAGCACTAAAAGGACGGGTGGGTGCAGCAGCAGCAGCAGTAGTAGTAGTAGTCCATGCCCATCACGCAGCCCTCTTCGCTGCGCCCGGGCACTGTCGTCTCTATCGTGCTCAAGGCCGACCAGCGCACGGGCCGCCAAGTCCAAGGCACCGTCGGCCAGCTGCTCACCCGCCACAACCACCCGCGCGGCGTCAAGGTCAAGCTCACCGACGGCCGCGTCGGCAGAGTCCAGCGCATCATCTCCACCACCACTCCAGCAGTTCAAAGCGCACTCAACAACACCAGCAGCAACACCAGCAACAACAACATCATCATGTCGCATAGCAACAATCCGTGGTCGGGCGAGCAGAGCCATGGCAATCCGTATTCTCCTAGCGGACAGCAACAGCAGAGTACAGGTACAGGCGCAGCGGCGAGTTTCTACCAGCAACAACAGCCTCAACAACCACTGCCCCAACGACAACAACAACAGCAGCAGCAGCAGCATCGACCAGGCCCCAACGACGACCCGCTTGCCAACGACCCCAACCGCGGCGAGCAGTTTGAGCGCATGCAGGCCTACGAAGCGAGCGCGCCGCAGTCCGAAGACGACCGCAACCAGGCGCAGCTGCAAAAGGAATTCCCCAACATCGACGGTAGTTTGATCGCTGCGATTTACAATGAGCGCGGCGGGGCGGGGCTGGGCGAGGTGCGCGAGATGCTGCAGGAGTTGAATCAGGGCTAGTATTATAGTATAGTCGTAGATGACATGATAATGATTCCACGTTTTGTCCGATCCCATCTCCCTGTTTGATGTATACATATAGTCGTAGACGATACTCCCTGTTTGATGTATACATATAGTCGTAGACGATACTCCCTGTTTGATGTATACATATAGTCGTAGATGATACACCCTGTTTGATGTATATATAGATATAAACTTTCTCACTCTGAAACTTAGTCTTACACTATGCTTTCCTAGTATAGACCAGACCTATACCCCGAGCCCTCTAGTATGGACTAAAACCCCCGTGCTCTCTTGGTGTGACAGGCCAGATATATGTATACATATATACATGTATATCTATATATTCCCAACTTTTGTCTGCTTTTTGCATCGATCAACAAATTCAACAACTAACCAAGGCAAACCCCTGTCTTAATACCGGCCAAAATCAAAAAAGTCGTCGACCGCAACAATTTCCGGGCCGAGTGGTGGTGGTGCTGCCATGGTGGTGTTGCTGGTGGCATTGGTGTTGTTAGTCTGATTGGCGCTTGCACCAACACCACCAACACCACCACTCGCAGTGGCAGCCATCATGGAATCCGCCACGGTCGAGTACGCCTCGAAAGCGTGAAAGACTTCCGCCGCGTCAAAGCCTGTGGCTGCAGACATCCATACGGCACCGGCTGGAGGCATAGGCGCTGCTGCAGTAGCGGTAGCAGTAGCAGCAGCAGCAGCAGCAGCAGCAGCAAATGCAGCAGCGGTGGTGAAAACACCGCTACCACCATTTTGTTCGCCAGCTATACCCGCAAGAGTGGACGGCGGGACATACGATGATGACGTGGACGGCTGGCCAGCAGCTGGTAGAACAGACATGGTCGTGGTAGCGGTGGTGGGCGTGATGTACATGTTGGTTTGTTGGACCATCTCATTGTCGTCAGTAGCATTATAATTCTGAGCAGGAGGGAATGCGAAGAAGGTGGTGGTGGTGGTGGCGGCCGCGGCGGCGGGTGGGGGTGGGGGTGGTCTGAGTTGTGTGTCATGCTGCTGCTGCTGCTGCTGATGATGATGATGATAATGTACAGGATCAAGCCAAGGGCAAGGGTCAGGGTCGTGGTCAGGGGAAATGGTGGAAGAAGAAGAGGAGATCGCCGGCTTGGCCTCTTCTTCCCGGCCCCGGAAGAGAGAAAGGTATTCTGGCAGGGCAATCTCGAATGCTTCGTCGACAATCGCCTGCGTCGACGGCTCGAGAGGGCTGCTACCGTCTGCGGTGGCGTGGCGATCGCGATCACGATCACGTCGATCGCGCAGAAGATTGAGCAGCTCCTCAGGTCCGAACCAGCGAAACAAGGCCACAAAGTGATTCACTGCCACCGCGTCATTGTCGCTCGCATACGGACTCAGCGGCTTGGGCGCGCTGGGAAACAGGGTCTTGAAGATGTTGAACCACAACTCGCACGGGTCGCCCTTGACGATGCGTCGTTTGATTGCGCTAAACTGATCATCCGTCATCTTCTCCTCGAACTTAGGGCTACGCAGCTCGCACGCCGGCCGTTGGCGCATGTGGGCGTCCAGCAGCTCTCGCGCCTTGAAGCTCTCGAAGCAGCTGCCGCAGTAGTACTCGGGCCGGCGGTGCACGCGGTACAGATGCTGCTTCAGCCGAGGGATGTCGCGCAGGTAGCAGCACGAGCACCGGCGGTACTCCTTCTCCACGAAATTGAGCTCCGAGAAGCGAGAGGGATCAAACTTGGAGTATGGACAGGCAAAGAGCTTGATGTCGGACGGCACGTCGGTTCGCGAGCGCTTGACACTCGAGTCGCGACGGCTGCTGTCGTCATCGTTGGGCGGGTCACCGTCGTCCTTGCCTCGGGAACGCTTCGACGTGCTAGACACGCTCGTCGCCGGCGTGTGGCGGGCGCTAGTCAGCGGTGTGGAGTGGCTAGAGCCCGAGTCCTGACTTGAGGCCGGGCGGCAGCGAATACTGCATTGGCTCTGGAAGTGAGTGTACCGCTTGATGATGTTGTGCGCAAGGCATTCGGCAATGCTGTCGACTTCAGGGTCTCTGCTTTGCACCGAATAGAGAGATGGCGCCTTCACGCCCACGAAGGAGGCTTCGCCCTCCGACATGCTGGCAGCGCTCTGTCGCGAAGATTCCATCCGGCTGCGAAACGAAGTTGGACTGACGAGATCGCCGAGAACGTCGTCGGTGGAGGACATGGCAGAGTTCAGGGCTGCGATTGACGTAGAGAGGCCTCTCTGGGCCGGTTTTGTCGACCTACCCATGGCAGCGTAGTGTGCGGGCGGTCGCTCGCTCTGGACTTTGACCATTGCCGGCACCACAACGCTAGACTTGAGCAGCGATTGCTCATCCATCTTTCGGGAAAACTTTTTGAATTTGCTGATCTCATCGCTCCGGCGCCTGGCAAAGAAGGCCGACTGAGCAGCTACGTCGGCGCCTTGGTCACGTGGCCGTCTGTTGATGTTGACATTATGTCTGATGATGACGGGAGACGGCCGTGAACGTGGAGCGCCCGAGCTGGTCCTGGCCATGGCTTCCTTCGCCTTCATTCCCAGCAGGTCGGCCACGGGATCGGGCCTGTCCATGCTCTCGTAGCCGCTGTCGCCACTGGAAGCACTCCGTTGAGAAGACCTCTTGCCGGCAAAGAAGGTGCTTAAATTGCGATCGGCGTTGGGCGCCAGTGGAAGCTTGTTTCGCCTGATTTTCTGTTTGCCGGTATGAAGCAGAGTCTCCAGCTTGCCCTTGGCAGCAGGGCTGCCCAGCGAGACGGTTTCAATTTCGTCAGTAGCAATCATGAGCTCGTGCGACCTGGTCGCCTTGCTTGGCTTCAGTCGAACGGCCATGTTTTCGACCATGTGCGTCTGGCGGTGCAGGTGCAGGTGAGTGGACGAGGAGCACTGCTTGGAGCATGAGTCACATGAATGCCTGGGCGTGGTGGCTTGGCTGCTTGACGGGCAGGCCACGGGCATGGACCGACTGGAAGTCATTGAGGCGATAGAAGTCTGCGACTGATTGAGCGCCTGCAGTCGCTGGGTTACATCTGAAAGAATCTGGTCAGTGGGCTCAATGTTTGGTGGCATCCTCGTTCACGAGGCTGAATATTAAGTATGCTAGGTTGGAATAGTTTTGGACACAGTTGGCTATGAAAAAAAATTTACCCCGGGCAGGGGAGTCATCCGGGAACACAGGAGAGGGAGGGGGGGGGTTATTAATTCCACCAGGCTGGCGATCAGGCGTCTTCACGCTCAAGACATCTAAGACACAGTTGTGCACCCAATGCCGGCTGGTCTGACGTAGATGGCCACCAATGAGCTGGGGCTGGACTGGGTTGCATGCAAGCGAAACAAGGCGACTGCCCCTTTATTTTAGGCGCTACCCAGTTAGCGTTGTTGCCTAGAATCAGACTAGCGTTGTTGCCTCGAATGAGACAAGCGTTGTTGCCTCGAATGAGACAAGCGTTGGGGCCGCCATGCAAGTACAGACTGGGAATCATTGAGCAGGGAGGAGGATGGATTCCAAAGTGTCTTGACCGGCTGTCGGCTGCCAGCTGTGTGTCGGCTGTCGGTGTGGTACTACAATGTATCAATCAATTATAGTAGCGGGGCTCATTGAAGACATGGTAGAAATGTCCTCGTACACCCTGTCCCTTGAAGATCTCGGGGAAGCGATACTCTCGCGGCACACTCTCTTCCGGCCGTCTGACATTATCGTGGGTGGCAGAAGGGCCAATCAAGAACTTGCCAACCTGCAGATTACTATTAGTCAAGACATGCTTGCCAAGAGTGGAAGAACTAACCTGTATCTCGGTATCTGTAATCGTTCCTCTTGCAACTCTGGCATAGCCAATTCGTTTGATGTTCTTGTACAGGATATACTCACACCACCGGTCATCATCGGTGGCATCAATGTCATACATTCCACTCTTGTCGCCGACATAGGTGTTGTAGTTGCCCTGTCCCGGTCTGACAACGAGATAGCTGAGGAGAATGGCGGGCCTGCTAGTGGCACGCATTCTCGCCGCAAGATATTCTGACTGCAGTCTCCGATCCTCCGGGTCCTCCTCCTGGCCCGAGTGGAAGACGAAGACGTCAACCAGAGTGCCGTAGGCATCAATGGTTGCTTCGATGGCTGGAGCCAGCTCTCCAACTGGAGAGGGGAGAAGGTGGTGGGTCGAGTTGACGATGGGGAACTTGGACAGCAGTGCAGAGCCCCAGGTGTGCTTGTTGGGTCCTGGGCCGTAGTCGACGTACATGCCCAGGTCTTCTGCGAGGTATTGCGTCGTGTCGCGGTTGCCCATGATGATGCGCTGCAGGTCGGACTCGAGCAAGCCGACGACGTCCAGCTCCAACTCCTTGATGGCGTCACGCATGCGTCTCTCGGACGACCACATGTCATTGTCTAGGGAGAAGTGAATGGTCCAGATGCCGGCGGTGATGAGCTTCTGGTCCGGATGATAGGGCGTGTAGTCATTGGTGGGGAAGCGCAGGAATGCGATGGCGAAGGAGAGAAGCTGCAGCACGGCAAGGAGGTGGAAGTAATAGGCTGATGCACTGCGGCGCGGGTGCCTCGTCTTGGCACTTGATCTGGCACTCGTCTTGCCACTCGATTTGGCACCCGTCTTGCCACTTGTCTTGTATGGGGAATTAGTCTGCTGGCTAGAGAAGACTCCGGCGCCAATCGTCAGCATCGTGGCGATCATTACCCAATCGGTATGCTCTCGAACGAGCGGGCCACCGGGCACAAAGGCATACGCGACGACCCAGACGTGGAAGAGAACGAGGAAGTTGTACAGGAGGAGTCCGATGCCGAAGCTGACGCCCGGATTGTGATACGTGGCCGAGGTGATGAGGACGGGCGTAAGGGCCATGAGATAGACTGCCAAGACCAAGGCACCGTAGTAGCCAGTCCAATTCGCGTAGCAGGTGAGCAGTGCAGCGCCGACGCAGCCGACGCCAAAAGCAGCCCACGAGGCCACGAGGCCAGGCAGTGCAAGGCCGAGGAGGAGCCCCAAAGCCATGGCCAAGATGGTGACTGCACCATGGGGGCTTGCAATGGGACCACGCACTGGGTAGCCCTCCCAGACCCAGAGGATCATGGTGCTGGAGTCAGAGAGCAGCGAGTGCAGGGCGAACATGAGGCCGGCAATGCCGAAGGCGGCGAGCAGGCCAGAGCCTTTCTTCGCCGTCGCTGCCGGTGGGAAGCGGGCTCCGCTTGTGGTGATGGGCCGGGTCGACCGCCAGATTGCGACAAGGGCTAGAGCAAGGCCGGTCTTGTTCCAACCGCCATTGGCGGCGTGGAGGATGGGCCAGATGGGATTGTTGGTATGGTTTGCAAACTTGGAGATGCTCGACAGAATGAGGCCTATCGACCAGGCCAGAATACGGGCTTGGAGACGTTGGGGGTTGGCGCGCTCAGCATACCAGGTGGCGGCCCAGCCAATGGAGCCAATGGAGGTGGCAAAGGCAACCACGAACAGACGGCTGGCTGGGTCCTGGACTAGGAATGCCAGCAAACCAGCGAGCGAAGCGAGTTGGACGACCCGGATGTTCTTGACGACCAAGGTCCTAAGTGGAGGGATGGCCAGCCACAAGGGCGCGGCGGGAGCCATGACAAAGATTTCGTAGCCCGAGATACCCATATGCCAGAGTGGGAAATACCAGATGCAGACGCCCAGAGAGGTCAAAATGGACCAGAACACGTATCCGGAGTAGATGTCGGCCGCGGCGTCGAGCAGGCCGGGCCAGTAGTTGGGGGCATCAAAGTTGGAGAGCTGGGCCAGGGCATCATCGCGGCTACTACGAGGCTTAGCCGGGCGGGGGCGGGGAGAGGAAGGACAGAAGAGAATGGGGGGGGGGGATACGTACGGCTTCTTGTTGATGACATCGTCTTCTTTGACGAGCTTTCCATTCCTGGCGCACGGGTTAGAGAGGGCGGGAGAAGGCTAAGGGCGATGTGTGGCCGTACACTGAGCTACTTCGGGAGCCACTGAACATACCCTCTGCTGAGGCCCTTGACATCCCTCACCACGAGCTCGAAAGTGCTGAAGTCAAGGGCGGTGACGGCATCAAAGGCGACGTCAAATAGGATCAAGGCCCACTCGAAGAAGGCATAGATTGTGTAAGCTAGCACGGGTTAGCACAAATTAACACACAACGTGCATGGGCCAATGGCGAGCAGGCCAAAATCAGTACGCACCTCCGGCGACCCTGTGGACCTTGTGCTGAATGAAAAAGTAGATTAATGGTACAAGGGTGCCGAAGAACAGGCTGGCCAGAATCTTGCGGTACCGGACCGCCTGAGGGTTGGGCGGGCTCAGGGCCAGGCAGCCAAGAGTCCAGGGCAGGGTGGCAACAAGATAGGAGATCATGAAGATGTCATGCCAGTCGTGGTCGTCGGTTGATGTGACATAAGTCCAGCCGCCGCAAGTAAAGGTGCGGAAGATGCCGACGCCGGCGATGATGGCGGGCAGTTTGGTGCCCGGGCGGCGCGTGAGAAAGTACCACAGCGCACACAGGGCAAAGCGAGGCCCGGAGGTGATGGCAATGAAGACCATGAAGACCGACCGTTCCGGGTAGCGGTCGCCAATGGTGGCGGATACAGACGGGAACCACTCTTCCGGGTAGCCATAGTACTCGTTCTGGACAATCTTTCGGTAGTGCAGCGCCACGCCCACAATCAAGGCGCCTATAAAGGCCGAGTAGGCAACGACAGTGTGCACCCATGATACCCACTTTGCGTTGACCTGCACGCTGTCAGCGGTTGGTTGTGTGGGCGAGACAGACATTGACGGGCACGCACAGCAACGATGACATCGCCGCCGCTTCTCGGCTTGTGCGACATGGTGGTGGGGAGAGGACACAGGGCTATTAATAACACATGACCAGAATGAGGGAAGAGCGGAAGGGGAAGGAACAGTCGAAGGTGCAAGGGAAAGAGCGACGTGAAGAGAGGAATAATAAAGCGACTGCCCGGCTGCGCGCCTGCCTTGTTCCTCGTTCCTTCCCCAGACAAAGCTAATTAGGCCCCTGAACCGCGATCCGCGAAAATACGAGGTACGAGAAAGGCTAACCCCTTTATATCCGCGCTTAACTCCTCTAACCCCGACTGCGTCTTTTCCATTTCTCTTCCTCGCCCAGCCCACCACCACACCACAACCACCACCACCACCACCACCACAGCCAAAGGAGCGCGCAACACGGCCATGGCGGCCGCCAGTGACAAGGCCCGCTTCTTCCTTGAGCAGTCGGTGCCGGAGCTGCGCGAATTCGAGCGCCTGAAGCTCTTCAGCCCGACCGAGATTAGCGCGATCGCAAGGAAACGGTCCGACTTTGAGCACAGGATCAACGCCCGCGGCGCCACCGCGGCCGACTATGCGCGCTACGCCGAGTTCGAGACGAATGTGGAGGCTCTGCGAAAGAAACGGGCCAAGAGGCTGGGCATCAGAGCCACCAGCCACAGTGGCCAGCGGAGGATCTTCTTTGTCTTGGACCGCGGCACCAAGAAGCACGCGGGCGACGTGGGCCTGTGGATGCAGAGCATCGAGTATGCGCGGCGGCAGCGAGCCCACAAGAAGGTGTCGCAGCTGCTTGCCGACGTGCTGCGCCTGCATCCCTCCAAGCCGGCCCTGTGGATCTATGCCGCCCAGTTTGCAGTCGAGGAGAACGCCGACATGACTGAGGCGCGCGGCTATTTACAGCGCGGCCTCCGCTTCTGCGCCTCCAAGAAAGACTTGTGGCTGCAGTATGCCAGGCTCGAATTGTCGTATTTGGCCAAGATCCACGCCCGACGCCGCATCATGGGCGTAGCACAGGACGATCCAGCGGCCAGTGCGGCCAGTGCGGCCAGCGCGGCCGACGACACCCGTGCCGACGACGGCCCAGCCTCACGCGGCGCTATCCCTATAGCCATCTTCGACGCCGCCATGGCACAGTTCCACGGTGACGCAGAGCTATCACACGCCTTTGTCGAGCTACTGGCTGACGTCAACGACGTACCCGCCTCGAGAGAGGTCCTGCGTCACATCCGTACCCATCTGCTGGCCCAGCATCCACGCCACTGGGCCACGAGCGCGTGCAGCGTCCGAGACGCTGTCTTTGGCATTCCCGTTTCTTCTCCCCACTTCCCTGCCGCCCTGCGTGAGTCCCTCAAGAGACTCAAGACTGCTCGGGCCGAGGGTGTGGGCGGACCTAGCTTGCTCGACTGGGCAAGGAGGTGGCTAGATTCGCTGCTGACGGACCAGGATGTTGATCCGGCCATCGAGACCGTCGTCAAAGCCACCATCCGCGGACTCGCCCAGCCAGTATCAGAGCGTGCACAGGAGATACATAGTGATAGATAGTGGGTGTGTGCCCAGTGCGCTGCTCAGAGCGCTGCTCAGTCTCCAAAGCCTTTCGATCTTGCCGCCTTCTTGCTCGACCTCATCTTCTTACCCTGCAATCGTGACTCGTTATACTGCGTCTTAAGCTGCTTGACCCGCTCCTTCTGCGCCTGTGACGTCTCTCCAGGCACGCTGGCCTTGTAGACCTCAGTTACCAGCTCAGTCAGCCGGCGGTAACAGGCATCCCTATTGGCCGTCTGCTTGCGGCTATCATCGGCCTGGATGAGCAGGCTGTCGCTGCTGGCCGCGTAGTAGCGAGACTGGCGCAGACCGCGGTGCAACACGGGCGGCACGAGCGGGCAGAGCTGCGAGAGGGGGATCCGCAGCTGGGCCTTGGAATTGACTCTGCCACCATCATCCATGGTCAGCACACCTTCTTGACGGCCAATCCAATCTAATCAAATCCAATCCAATCGAGGGGGCAAGGCAGCCCTACTTGTTCACATTCTGCCCTCCTGGCCCACTAGACCGTGCATAGCTTACTTCACCGATCCGGGGCAGAGGCCGATCTGACAGCGTCTGGTACCATTGGCGTGCACAAGCGTACTCCTGCTCAGACGTGTAGAGGCGGCAGGAGCCACTGAATGTCCGCTTGGCCAACGTGCTGTTTATATGGCCTTGGCGGCCCAAGGCACTCCATGCATTCATGGAAAGGTGCTACTGTTACTGCACCAGCTGCACCAGCTGCATAGCAGGTAAAGCTGGGGAGAATGTCAAGGCGTGTCGTCGCCAACTGACTTGATCTCGAGACGATGTGGCTGGTTCCCTCTCTTCCCAGTCTTCCCTCCAGCTGATAGCTGAGAGCTGACAACTCTAGGGTATCTGCAATTTATAGTTATTATCGCCAGGCCTAACAACGGCCGGCTAGAACAATGTCCCGCAACTGTTGCTGCGAATCGCACTATCTGATGGCTGACGGCCAAAAGAACGAGCAGATGAACGAAATCTGATGGATGAAGTGATTGATTTGATTTGAAAGAAACTACAAGCTACGGATGATCAGATAAAATAGGCTACCACCATGTATGAATTCGGCTAAGGCTGCAAGCGGTCTTGGCGAGTTTGTCACAGTTGAACTTCGGTTACTACATAAAAAGCCTGTCATTACTTGTAATTCATTTTTTCGCTTCCACTATTGTTACAAACCTCTTGTTAAGAAATCACATGACGGAACTCTAATGACCTACTATATAAACAGATCTGCTGTCGATTCCCTCGATCATATTTTCATATCACTCCCTGATCGATCCCCAGATCGACCCCCAAACAGACGCTGGCCGCTGATCATTCCGCTCATTCACCTGCAAACAAGACAAACCAGACAAACAGTGCAAACCCAGGTGAAAACTTGATTCATACTATTCAGTGCCGATGATATCAAGCTGAATATCAGCTACGACGACAATATCAGCTCTCATCAAGTGTTCAGCTAGTATATCAACAGCTGAAAGATCAGCTGTATAAGGGATATCAGCTAGAATACCCCTGGGATATGAGACAAACCCTGATGGCAAGCCCGATTGCCTGCGTGTACGATTAGCTCCCATATAGCTATATATATCGATGTTGAGCTCCCGCTCATAGGTTACTGGCCTAAAAAGTCCCGCAGGAGCCCCTTGCTGCCAAAAGTGACTTCTTACTGCTCACTGCTTATAGCAGGCTTTAGGGTGCTCTGTTATCTTAGGTGGAGGGCAACTGGTTTACTCAATATGTGTTGTCCTGGGGGTTACTATTCAACTAACCCCTAAGCTAGGTATGTGTAGGTATGAAGAATTACTGCTTACACTATATATATGGAATATAGGGGTGGCCTATACAATACTACTAGAGGATGGTCATTCTGGTGGAAAGTACATGACTCACTTGTCAACCATGTTATACTCATATAGAATTGGACTTTTTTTAGTCGAGGTTTGTACACTAATTTTTTGATACAGTTCTATAGACGAGTAGCTGACACCTTTAGTCTAGCCCCGGCATGGCTTCCTGAAGGCATCCATCAACACAACCGTTTTGCCCACAACACTCTTGATCTCATCTGATGCCGCCTTACGCGCAGCCGCAGCCTGGAAGCCACCCTTCCAATAGCACCATCTGGCCAGGTCAAGACTCGCAGGCCCCAAGTACCTCGGCCCTGGAGTCCAATGCCGCTTGTCCTCGTCGGATATGATCCCAGGGTAGGCGATGTGCTGGATAAGGTCCTGACCCTTAAACAATATATACTGGGTGGCGCCTAGTATGTAGGCGTCACGTACGGCCTCCGAAGGGTAGTGCTTTTCGTCCTCAAAGGCGTCACTCATAGCCCAGATGGCCCAGGTCGGTTTAACCTGGACAGACCAGATAAGGGACTCAACCTTGGCAACGAATGAATGGAGGTTGACCCATGCGGCTGGGTTCTCTTCATCCGGAGTTTGTAGCTTATCACGAAGACATTCTCCCAGACGTCAGAGAGGGATGTTCTAGATGGTGGATAGTATAGTTAGTTAATTTGTTACTTGTGTGAACTAGGCTATGGCAAGATAGCTACTCACACGAGTTACCTCAATCTTGTGAATGATGATGGTACTGGCTTTTACGCATGGGTAAATAAATTCTTTAAGATGATCTGCACTTCCCCTTCCACCTTGCACAGCGATTCCTAGTACAACTGTATGCCAGCATCTCATGCGGACGTTGATACCGAACACGCCCTACCTGTCACAGATGCTTATCCCGTGACACACCGATATATCAGAATGCCTAATCTTGTCAAGATCAAGCAAGATACCCTCCCTTTTAAGGGTAGAGAAATCCCCCCACCACTGGCGTTCTGGATGCTGACACCGTCACTCATAATGTAATGTCATTGACAGCCGAAGCCCCCATATCACCGAGTTGGGGACTTAGATTCAAGCCCTGTAACAGATAGTAGTGTAAGTAGAGTGTTATACATTGACTAGTTCAACTAGCTCAATCTGACTAAGTCGATGATGGGTGGTGAACTTCCCTAGGCGTTAATGTACAAACCTTGATCCGCATCTCAAATCCTCTTTACCATCTCTTCTAGGAACTGTGCCCGCCATTTGAAAAAGATACTTGCATGTGTCTCATCCTCAACTCTGAGAGTTGCTCGATCACCTAAACGCTTGGCTATGGTTTCCCCGTGATGGAGCGGAACGTAAACATCCTGATTCCCATACCACAACTGCACTGGCAGGTCAGCACGAATATCCTGAATGCGAAAACCAAAGTCGCTGCTCAGCAGCCTCCCATCTTGTAGCGCCGCATCATACCCTTGAGCGAAGGATGCCGCATTCGATTGCAAACATCGCCGCGCAGTGACCTCATCCGTCATCAGTTCAGCATCTTTCTTCTCAGCCGTCGACTTGGGCTTTGAAAAGGCTTTCATATGAAGCTCAAGGCGCTGCTCCTCACTCAAATCCAAGCGTGCACATGGCTGCGTCTGCCAAAACCACCGGTTTAAAATGCGGGTGCAGTAGCGATACCCACCCTCGAATCCGATCCGGTTCAGCCAACGCGCCCCTTTCATACCAATTTCAGACGCAGGTCCAAGGCCGCAGACGATTGAAACGCATTTGAGCCTCTCACTAGGCAAGGCAAAGGCACAAGCGAGCGAATATGGTCCACCCCCTGATACTCCCTGTTGCCATGGATCACTGTTAGTCGTGCTGTCTAGGAGATATTCGGGAAGGGACCTGGCTGCACCTACAAGGACGCCATAGCGCTCCAGCTTGAGATGATCTGCCAGGTGCTCCAGCTCTTTGGGATAGTCAAGCAGTGTTCGATCAGGGTGTGGCGAGCTCCAGCCCATCCCAGGTCTATCGGCAGCAATAATCCGGGCGCCTACCTTCAGGCCAGCCTCGTGGAGATGGGCGGCATCGAGGCGGGATCCTGGATGTCCATGCGCGAAAAAGATAGCGCGCCCCGTCGGCGAGCCAAACTGCGCGTATCCAAGCTTTCGTCCATCTGGGAGGAGAAGAATGTCTGAGCTGGCATTGTTGGGCCGGGCACGCGACATTGGGGTTTCTAGCACGGATGGCGCTGGAATACTGGCAGAGATATCTGCTGCCTGACCTAAACAAATAGCGAATTACAGGATACCTTCAGGTCTGAAAATATAGGCATGGTAGATTTAGGACACGGACGAGATGGACAAGCTGGTGCAACCTGGTATCGTATAAAGAGTCGATGGAGCCAGGATGGACGAATGCCTGGAGGTCCGACAGCACCCGCGAAATTGGTCACGGGGAGGTATGAAAAATGTCATGGTGGTGTGCCTGATGGGCGGCCTGATATCCAGGTACAAAATCCAATCCAAAACTCGCTGGGTTAATGCGATCTATGTCAAGACTTCTGTCTCGTAGTGTTAATTGTCTACCGTGTCCTTTCCGCTTCGTCTCTAGGTGGTCCAATCGATCACCATGCGGTCGGACGCGGGTAGGCGACCTTAAGCCTAGGACTAGATGTGGATTGTAATACGCTCACACGAGACGCTCCCAACATGCAGACATTGACTGACATTAGGTGGCAGCCCGCCGACGATATAATATGCCAGGAGTAGATGGAGCCGGTGCAAGGCGAGGGCAAGTAAACATCTCATCTTCATTCAGATGCGGAAGTCACACTTCGCACAAACCAGGCAGGGTCTGGAACGATTATAACTGATTTGTGACTGGGCCCACTTTCACCTACCCGTGTGTTAGGCCTGGAAGGTCATGAATGACAGACATATATATATCTCTCAGGCCAAGATTCAATTGCTCCCATATATAATTATATGCGTGTCATTCATAACACTGTGCGAGAGGCCGGTCTTGATTGACCGCACTTCTCCTGTCGCATCACTTACACACCTGAGAACGAGGGCTGACTGACAGAACATGTGTTCCGCGATGAGTTTGGACGTACGGTGGTATTGCGTCCCACATGAGCATGTCCAAGCCACCGGTTTCGCAGAGCGAGCCCATACCGAATAGTGAGTATCTTAACTCTGAGTGGTGCACGGCCAGGACGACAAACGCAATCGTTGTTCCCGAGCCGGCCTCCCACCCGAGCGCCCACCCGAGTGAGCGCCGGATCCCGCGTTTAGCGTCTAATGGGTCTAATCATCCTTACGGGAGTATATATATCATGGGTGCAGCTATCGACTATAAACAATGCAAGCAAGTAAAGAGAGACTTGGAAGTTTGTAAGCCCAACGTTCATGATGGCATCTGCAACAACCATCCGGTCTATCCTTGGAATAGAGCCGACAGTCCCGAAGCTGGCAGACAGCATCTTGGTAATCATTGACGCTCAGAAGGAGTGAGTTTGCTATCCTTGTGAATTGGGGGGTTGTTTAAAATCTAACCTCTCGGTTTGTAGGTATACTGACGGCTTGCTGAAAGTCCGAGACTCGGAGTCCTCGCGAAAAGTGATACATGGACTTCTCGAGACATATCGCCAGAGAGGAGGAGGTGTTGTTCATGTCGTCCACGACACCCCCCCTGGCGCTCCTATTTTCACGCCAGATACGCCACTGGCAGATATTGTTGACGAGCTGAAGCCATTGGACAAGGAGCCGGTACGTTCAGGGGGTGACCGAGCATCTTAGACCTCATCGGCAATACAAACAATCTGCTTTCTCATCCACCCTGCTTGGAGTGGTGATTTCTAATGTCGTTCTAGGTCGTCCACAAAACCCATGCCAGTGCTTTCACCGGGACGATCCTGCAAGAGGTTCTGACCAAGCTTGGAAAGAAGGAAATTGTCATAACTGGTAAAATAAAACCCTGATGCAGAGGTACATGTTGACTCGATCACTTCTAATTTCGACCACAGGATACATGGTAATTGAGTTGCATTCTGCTCTCTCTCGTCGTTCAAGTTTAGTTCCTATGATGTATGGCTGACCAGAGATACCTACCAATAGGCACATAACTGCGTATCGGCAACTTCTAGAGTCGCCGCGGAGCTCGGCTACAACGTTTACGTTGTCAGAGACGCCGTCGGAGATCGGGACTTACCAGGTGTGGATGCTGCTCAGCTAGTGAAGGTAGGTCTGAACCTCGGAAGCCTCGAAAGCAGGCCTTGCAAGGAAATATACTAAGGTCGGCATCCTATGCAGGTGTCGTTGGCAGAACTAGCCGATGTAGTCGCTACTATCATCGACTCCAAGGACCTTTAGCGGCGTCTCGAGCCCTGCATCAGTGAGAGAGCGTGCAACGGTTATGAAGGAGAATCGTTGGTAGCGAGTGTGAAGTGCAAGGGTCATATCTCCCGAGAATAGTGACTTCTTTTATTCCCGGTTGAAAGACTTTCGTACTCTGTGTTGGTTAGCCCAACATCCAAAACCTGTTTCATTGTCACGGATGTTTATCCCGTCACACACACATATATATCAGAACGCCATATCTTGCCTGATAGTTCGGCAAGATAGCCTGTCTTTTCAGGGTATTGGGTTTCGCACACCACTGGCGTTCTGGGTGCTAGCATTCATCTTCCACTAAACGGATCTTGTCCTTCTACTGTAGGCCCAGGAGAAAAGAATTCGTCATCTCTTGGTCGGGGTGGTCCATGGTGAAGCTGGTCCGCTCGTCGTTCCAGAGTGAAGGCCAGGCATCGTCAAAACTACTCATGTCGAAATCCAGGAGATTGTTGCCAACAGACGCAGCGGTGCACTGCTGATCGTGGGATGAAGCGGGGGGCCGCTCCCCGAGGTTTTCGGGCCCTCCCAGAAGTCTTGTCAAGGTGACATGTTCAGCAAGCTGCTGTCTAAGCATGGCAATACCTATTCCGACGGTCAGTTGTCAAGGTAAGCTCCCTCGGAAGAAGACGCTGAAACTACCCTTGGTGAACTCCGGGTCTTGCCCTATCTCTGCGTATTCCTGTTCGGCTGCTTCTGCGAAAGTCATGACAGTCTACAAGCATAGTCAGCTACTGTAGTGGGGACAGACACACCATGATATTATTCATCGTACCGCCAGGTCAGAGCTGTTCATCAAGCTGGAAGGGATTCTCGTCACGTAGACTGAAAGGACAAGAGTGGCAAAGAGCACTTGATTGAGAGTGATCAATCGAGATGGCGCACTGTATAGAATCAAGTCGTTCAAAGACTTGAGAATGGATCGCGCAGAGGCGGCACCAATGCACAGACAATACCTCAACCTGTTTCTCCATGGCGTGCCTGCGCACAGGTGATTGACTCGGTTTCTAAGCCAGCCCGTGGCCGACATCAGAGCCGGCCTATGCAAGGAAATAAAACTGGGATGAACAGCTTAGTTTCTGGTAGGCAGGCTGTTGGTGCGATAAAACCTACCTGTGGTGGTAGGAGATGGCGACATAAGTCGCGAGGTGGAATTCTTCGGGTGGGCACAAGATGTCTCTGCCTGGTCTGGCGACAGTTGAGAGCAGGCTCAAGATGAGGGAAATCGCAACCCACCTGATCTCTTCTGGGAAAGGAGCTGCAAAATCGAGCAAAGCTCTGTCCAGTCGTCCCATTTCGCACAGTAGATCTTTAGTTGTACGGCTTTCAGCGCCATGATGGTGTAGATGAATGATCGACGTCTGAATTCGGGCAAGTCGAATGAGAGCACCAAAGTAGTCGAAACAAGGTCCGGATGAGTCCAGAGGTAGTACTGGGTGTGGCAAGACTTGATCACATTCCGAATCGTGGATAGCAGAAGGCCTCCCAGTCTCGAGCTGCATGGCTCTTTCAAGGATATAGGCAGTCCACCAGATACGCGAGTTAATGTCGGCTACTTTGGCCGAACCAACGGCCGACTCATGGGTAGAGGAAAGAGAAGTGGGTGTGAATGGCAATTGCCGGTGCAAGCCGATTGACTGGGCGATACGTATTGCTTGGCCGAGGATGTCCCAGCTTGCGCCGTCTTTGTTGCGGTTCCTCAAGACAATGGCGAGTAACAGCAGTGCCTGCACAGATGCAACGTAGGGCATGGCGACGAGACGAGAATACAAGGAGTAAGCGCCCTGGAGGTAAGACGTACCCGCCTCCGTAATGCGGCACTCGGCCTCATCGGCACTGGCACTTAGCAGGGCATAAATGCTGGCCAGCTGAGGATAATCTGTTGGCTCCAGAACCAAGTTCGGAGCTTCCAGCCTGGCTCGCAGGCATTTGACAGAGTCCAAAGCCGAGTCACGATCAATGATGGGGTAAATGGGGTGGATCTTGGAAAAAAAGACGGACAAATGCTCATCGACCTTGGCTTGGGCTGGCAATGGCGGAAGTGATGGGTGTGGTGGTAATGGAACCTCGATCGAGTATACGAGCCCTTGCTGGAACTGTGGAAAGATTGGTGTCCAGAAGTGTCTGTTGATGAAAAAGAGGTCGAGCCATTGGACCAAAAGATAGGTGCTGCTGCTACTGCCGAAAACGCGCAGTCTTGAGCGACTGTGGTCTCTAATGACAGTGATGTTAGAACTTGGAGTGCTACGGCTAGAGAGTGCAGATCTGGAGTTGGACGTGCCCTCCACGTGCGAGGATTTGGTGCCAGTGGCGGCATGAGAGCCCCGATCCTCCGCGTCATGGCGAGGTGGCTGAGCTGCTTCGAGGAAGGGGGCGATGAATACCAACGGCAAAGGAGTGTTCTCATGGGCCATAGTCGCCAGTAGTCTCTCCGTGGGCGAAGGGGGGGGTGAGTCAGTGCTAGAGGTGGAACGGGCGGCCAGACCCGGGACCTCCTGTGCATGGGACATGGCCGGAGAGCGGTGCCGGACAGGCCTTTTTGCCTGGCGGCCTACAGGTTCGCGACGACGGCCTCCTCGACCTGGTCTTCGGAGATCGGCTGTGACACACTCGATACCCCGGGTACGGCAATTCCGACACGAAGGCTGTTCTGCATCACATTTTACTTTGTGTGCACGACACCAGTTACATGCTGTGGCCTGTCGAGCAGGCTTCGCCCCAGAGCCAGCCATGGGCGGGATCTGGTCATTTGTGCCTGGGGCGTCAAATCAGAGAGAGTTGGCAGCAGCGGCGACAGTCAGCCAGTGCAAATCAGAGAGAGAGTTGGCAGCAGCGGCGACAGTCAGCCAGTGCAAATCAGAGAGAGAGTTGGCAGCAGCGGCGACAGTCAGCCAGTGCAAATCAGAGAGAGAGTTGGCAGCAGCGGCGACAGTCAGCCAGTGCAAATCAGAGAGAGTTAGTGGGCAGCAGCGGCGACAGTCAGCCAGTGCAAAGACAGCATGGTGTGGCTACCAAGCGAGAGCTAGAAGGCTGTGAGGCCCTACTGTAGTTGCCAAAACAGCCGCTGACTTTGTGTGAGAATAGACCAAAGGTCCCACTAGGGCAAGTCAGCCCAGCCCGCTGTTGCCCCGTTTGGCATTCCTGCGAGTGCGGAAGGCGGAGGGCGGAAAGAGAAGGACAGGAAGCTGGAGATAGCTGTTGAAATCGGCGTGGGCTGCCTTTGCAACCACCTGAAGTCTTCTCTGAAGTCTTCTCTGAAGTCTTCTCTGAAGTCTGGTCTGCCTTGGATGCATCATATAGGCCACGATCGGGATTTTTGGCTGCTTCACAGCCTCTCTGGACGCGTGCACGTGATGTGGCCCCAACGCTCTTTCCTGCCTGCATCGAATTTAAAGTTAACTTAGTATCCTTAGTCTTCTTGGCAATTGGCCGCTGCGGCCACTACGACGCCTTGGACTCGGCCGCTCGCAGCAATATCTGCTGCAGCCTCTTTTGCCCATCGCCAGCTGTCGCTTCAGCCTCATTCTCGGTCTCTCGTCATCAGTCTAGACACCAGGCATCTTAATAGACTCGTTTCGACCTCTTTCGTGCCGGTTTCTGCTGTCACTCTACTGACTTTTGACTGCGTCTGCCCCCGTCCGTTGCCATCACTGTCCATCCCGAGCCCAGGCTGTGTGTGTGTGTGTGTTTGTGTTTGTGTGTGTGTCTGGACTGCGCTTGCCCAACGCCACTCTCGCTGCCGGTGGCCCTTCATGAATCACACGCGGGAGCACACACATGAGCATGACTGATACCACGCCGCCGGTCGAGGCCCAGCGCTACGGAAGATCTCAGACGCCGGAGAGCCCACGGCCTGTCCACCTCCCAGAGCCGGCGAATATCCCCGTGTTGATGCATCAGATGGACCCAGTCTTCAATGACACTGCCACCTACAATATCCCAGCCGACCAGAATTTCTCTCCGTACTCCAATCGCAATGCCAATGATGTCTCGAATGAAGAGCATGATGCCGTCCACGACTTTCTGCGTGGAGCCGAGGCTGAGAGCGCCCTTGCTCACAACCCTCTGTCCTTTGTGGTGAATCAGGCCCAGCATGATGCCGAGCAAGCTGATGCTCCAAACGCCCAGCACGCCCAGCACGCCCCCCAACACACCCCCCAACACACCCCCCAACACGCCCAAAACACCCAAAACACCCAAAACACCCAACCAGAGCCCCTTGCCCCGTCTTCCATCAGCCACGTCGTTGCTGATCTTGTCCCGAGTCGCGCGCCCACAATCCCGCAAAATGGCCCCACTGATCTTCTCTCGTCGTCTGCCCCACATCCTGCTGCTGCTTCTGCCACCCACGGAGCCAACGAGGATAAGCTGTTCAAGCTTTCTCGGGTGCCTGAAGCCGGCCCGCTCACGGCCGCTCAGTCAGCGGGCATCAAAGACGCGGGCGTAGATTACTCGTCGCTGCTTGCAAGCCTAGCAAAATCTGTGTCAACGGCAGCAGCAGGAAGCACTGTTAACGCTCCGACTGCTACCGCCGTTGCCAGCACTGATGAAGCGGCCCTGGCCCTGACCTTTACCCCTAGTCTGCCACTGAAACCGCCCACCAAACCACTCCCCTCCCCTCTATCTATTCCGGAGGCTCAACGTGATAATGTGCAGATTGCACAGACTGCTGCCCCCTTGGACGAGACTGGACCCAAGCCCTCATCCCCGACCCAACAGGTCCAGGCGAATGAAGCAATGCCGGTCCAACAGCGGGTACAGGATAAGACATCTTCAGCAACCGTGGCCGTACCCACGTACGCGCAAACATCCCAACAGTCGAGCTCCGTTCCTGTGCCTCTGGACACATTACTCTCCTCTCAGAAGGCTGTGCCAGTTCCACCGGAAATCAATAGTGCCGTTGTGCCAGTTGCGGCAATCAACAGTGCCGTTGTGCCAGTTGCGGCAATCAATAGTGCCGTTGAGCGCCCCTGGTCACCCGATACCCAGGTCATCTATGACCAGTTCCTGGAGGATGAGCGCAAGTATGTGACTGAGGGCATTTGGGACAAGTTTCCACCTGGCTCGCGGCTGTTTGTGGGCAACTTGCCGAGCGAGAAAGTCACCAAGCGCGATCTCTTCCACATCTTTCACCGACATGGGCGTCTCGCGCAGATTTCAATCAAACAGGCTTATGGCTTCGTGCAGTATCTCGAGGCTTCTTCCTGTGCACTAGCCTTGCAAGCCGAGCAGGAGGTTGAAATCAGAGGCCGCAAGGTTCACCTCGAGATTTCCAAGCCACAGAAAAATACACGCGGTGCGGGTACAGGCAACAGCAAGCAACAAAACGCAAGACGCCGGTCGCGGTCTCCCGACCGGCGCGGTCATGGCGATCGCTTTGGCGGCCGATCGGCTTTCAGTGATGCCAGGGATGATGCTGGCCGGCGCCGTGAGGAGCCAAGGAGGTCTAGTTCTCCCCGCGCCTATCGTTCACGCGATGACTATCCGCCACCCATCCACAGCCCACGTGACTACTTGCAGGCAAACGGCCGGCCTCGTTCGCCTTCTTTCTCCGCCTACTCACCACAGTCGTCGTACCCGCCACAGCCATACGATGAGGACGCTGCCCTGCCCCTGCCACGGCGCAATCCCGCCGACGTTCCTGACGTCCAAGTTCTGATTTTGGATAATAATGTTCCCCAAGCTTTCATCAACTGGGTCGAGGATGGCTTCCGCGCCAAAGGCCTGCGGGTGGCCACCATCTGGCTGAGTGCACGGCTCCCACTGCAGGCCGTGGTGAAGCGGCAGATCCTCGAAGGCGTCCAGGGCGTGGTCAAGCTCATTCATCACAACCAATTCAGCGGCAAAATCCCGCTACAGGTCTTTGACCGTTGTGCGGGCGCATCCAACGTCAACTTCAACGAGTACGTCGACTTGGATGTGCAAGTCGCCGCCGACATCGTCATCCATGCCAGACAGAAGGAACGAGGCCAGATCTACCCATCTCCTCAAGCACCGCAGCCGCCATCGCCTTTTGGCCCGCCACAGGCCGCCTACGCTCGTGTGCCAGCCGCACAGCCGCCTGCTCAGCACTTCCACGTGCCCATGCCGCCGCCATACCAGCAGCAGAGAGGGCCGCAGGTGCCAAATCCTCAGTACGGCTACGCTGCTCCTGCCGTGCCGCCGCCGCCACAGCAGCAACAACAACAACAACAACAACAACAACAATATCAGCAAGCTCCTCAACTGAGCCAAGCATCACCAACGGCAAGCAAGAGCTCCAACTTGCAGCAGCTGCTAGATAACTTGAGACAGACGGGAGAAGGCGCTGCACAGGGACAGAATGCTACGCCCACGGCTGCAAGACAGGCAGACATCGGTGGTTTGCTCAGTAATATTGCCGCGCACCAGCAGCAACAGGCCCAAGCCCAGGCCCAAGCCCAGGCCCAGGCCCAAGCCCAGGCGTACAGTCCGACAGCTTCGCAGCCTCAGTCTGGCTATCACCAATCCGCCGCACCTGGGCAGGCGAATAGTGTTCAGAACATCATGGAGCAGCTAGCTAGGTATCAGCGTTAGCAAGCGCATGCAAATAGTGTTCAGAACATCATGGAGTAGCTAGCTAGGTATCAGCGTTAGCGAGCGCATGCGAATGAGAGGGGACAGGATGAAGGTGTGTGCCACACTCGGTGTTGGCAGATGCAGTAATGATGCGAGCGTCGTCATGGCTTTGTGGGAAATTCGCAAATGATAGCGTTTCAGCGTTGGTGTTTTGACTTGTGGCACGATAGATATAGTCTGTTGTTAGTTTGGTCTTCCGTGAGGCAGGCACGGAGGAGTGAAGAAAGCTCATCATTCATTCCCTCCTCTCGACGGGAAGGAATCAATTCCGAGGCCCCCCCCCTCCCAGGCCCGGGCCAGCGCCGCAGCCGCTTATGCACGCATTTTGTTTTCCCCCGTCGCCAGATGTGTTGCTCGAGCAAGCGTCTGACACATTCCGTATTTCATCAGCCACTCACAGAGACCAATCTAATCACTTTGGTCGCCTACGCTGACGGGCAGGTAGGTGGAGACCGCGTGGGATGGACCGATCCTAAGCTGGCTCGGAAGCGATTGGACGACGAGCCGGCGCTTTTTTT
Organism: Chaetothyriales sp. CBS 132003; assembly: GCA_003709865.1. Taxonomy (NCBI): domain Eukaryota; kingdom Fungi; phylum Ascomycota; class Eurotiomycetes; order Chaetothyriales; species Chaetothyriales sp. CBS 132003. Next base: position 74,169 of record QRBJ01000079.1, read on the forward strand.
TGTTTTCTGATCCCGATTCGGTTCAAGCTGCGTGATAATGGTGGTAGTAGTGTGATGATACACAGTACGTATGCCATTCCCAGGTGAGGGGTTGACTTGCCCATGCCTTGCCCATGTCTCGTCCCGTCCCAGTCCCAGTCCCAGCCTTGACTGGGGAAGGGGGATGGGTGTGTTTGGGTTACACGGTCGTGTATAGCTAGCTCTTTGCTCTTTGCCCTTCCCTTCTGGCCTGGAAATCCTAGAGTCGTACGGCTGCTGCTGCTGCTGCTGCTGCTGCTCTTGATGATCATAGCGACTCTGGCACATGCCGGACGATAGATTCCACTAGAAGAAAGGAGCTACGTAGCTTTCTTGGTGTTTGGATCGCTAGCCAACTAGGCAGGCATCAGCCAGGACAGGTATCAGCCAAGGCAGATGAGACCGAATGGATGGATCCCGCCCCCCCCCCCCACTTGCCTTGCCACTCTTGCCCTTTGCTGTGACCCCCAAATCCCACGTTCCAAGTCTTTTTCTGTACTCGTAGTACCACACAGGAGAGCAAGTAGTGGGCAGTAGGAAGTGAGCTCATGCCGCCTACCCATCCTGGCACAGCCGAAGAACTGCGTACGCATGTCATTCATTGGACCTGCCTGGCCCTTTGCCGTCACACTGTCCTGCTGACCCCCTCCACGCTTCACTCCACCCGTTGGTCGCGCGTCCAGGATTCCAACCAGCAACTCGGCTTTTATCGATAGCTCTAAATCTTATACTACAGCGTGGCTAACTAACTACTAGGTGGTTTGCCCCTCCTGCTCTGCCGCCGCCGTCACTCCACCGCGGCTCGCTCGCACAAGGAACGCACTTGGCCTTCTGTTTTGATGTGTGCTGTGATTTACACCAATCGGCCATGCTCGGCCATGCTCGGCCTTGCTTGTTTTGGTCTCTCCATCCAGCTGGCTGTCCCATCCCACTTCGGCTCCATGCCCCATCTGGAAAAGGGAAAAAGGCAGGTCATATCATGCATGACAACGCGGTGCAGTAGGTTGATAGGCTGGTAGGCTGGTGGGCTGGTAGGTTGGTGGATCGGCAGGTGGGTAGATTGGTAGGCTCGTGTCAGGTCAGACCAGGTGTCCATGCAGGTGCGGGTAGGAGTAGCTGGAAGTGGGTTGGGAGAAGTTAGGTGTGGGATGATGCATGTTATGCGGAACGACGACATAAAACGCTCTTACTCCCGCACATCCGTGTCTGCTCTCTTCTTCTCTTCTGTAACTTACGATCGGTCCAAAGCAAGAGAAATCAAACTCGTCAAACCAGCCCCAAACCAAAACCCAAACAAAGCCACTTCCACCACTACTACTACCACTTATCATCATGGGTGGCTGCTCCAACTGCGCTTGCTGCTCCAACTGCAGTGGCCAGTCCTGCAAGTGCAGCACCTGCTCGGTATGCCCCTCCCCTTTGATTAACCTAAATGTCCTTGGTCTCTGTCTTCTCACTTGTATACATACTAATGCAAATCTATCTTGAATAGCACTAAATCAACTCAAAACCACCCTATCGACTTTTTTCCCTTTGTTCTTTTCTCTTCTCCCTCGGAGAATGCAAGACCCATGTTGAAGGCAAGAGAAGAGAGGAAGGAGAAGGCCGGGGGGGGGGGGGGGGGAAAGTAAAAAGGGGGGGAAAAAAACAAAAAAA